>LTAE01007695.1:0-22239 GCA_001647135.1 Pontederia paniculata | reverse complement strand
TCTCCTTGTCCTCAGTACAAGAAAGGAGATTTGTAGGGAGCCTTCGCCCTTGAAGAAGGACTTAGTGAACTCCGAAGATCTCGTGGAGAAGATCGGAGCGGGGACGTAGGCCAGGAGTTCGGCCGAACCTTGATAACAAACTGTGTTTGTTCTTCTTACTCTTCTCTCTCTATTTGTGTTTATATTCATACTTGTTTGCTTCCGCTAACCATAACACATCTAGATTAAGTAAAGAAGAACAAAATATTCTAATACACCAATTCACCCCCCCCACTCTTGGTGCCATTCTAGATCCTACATATCTGTGTGCACCTCTCATTGAGGTTACATAATACATCAATAATTGAACATATATTTATAACCAAAATCCGAAAATCTAATGTAGTCTCTACACATGAGACTCGATATAATGAACAAAAAATAAGAACTAGATGACACCTATCATGTGCAAATATCTGTCACGAGCAACAACTTTCACTAACAATCATTTTGAATCATTCGCACGGATCCAGAGTGCATGGAAGAATCTCTTGATAAGAGTATGTAAAGTTAGCACCTTCCTGCATAGGGATGGTATGCCAATCATACAATTCGTTATTATGATTTGATTATAAAGTTATGGTCATTCTCAATCTTATCAAGTCCAACGTCAATTATGGCATGGACATCATTAGCATCAGTTCACATAAATGCTCAAATAAATTCAATACGAATAATAATTTTATGCCAAATTCAATTCAATTGAAGTTTATTCCATTTTAGAGCTAGGATTGGCATATACATAGCTCAATAAGAGTTAGCTAGGGTTAGATCACCATGTGCACACAAGTGTTTTCTTCAAAGATAAGCATGTCCCCATGGCTAAGGGTCAATCAATAAATTTACTAATAATGTGATTAATCAATTTAATCATATTCACGATTGAACATATAATTCAATTTCTATGTGGGATTCAATTATCAAATATAGTTTTCATTGTGTTAACATGGGACATAATTTGATAATAATAGTCAATCAATATTTCTTAACATAAAATCATGGATTGGAATTATCATAATAAATAATTTATTTCAACAAAAAATGAGAGCATAAAAATGTATAACTCAAGAATAAAAATAATCCAATTCAGTCTATAGACATGAATATTCCATGTACTATCCACGGTCCGTGAAAGTCCCTTCATGGGGCGTGAACTCCAAAACTTTTCCCGAGATGTGATAGATTTTCATGGCCATTATAGAGGAATGTTATCTCCTCCTATCGATTTGATGACCCATGAACTCCACATAACGTAAAACATAGTGTTCACGAAGCTTGATTGAATATTCACAATCACCATAGAGAAATGATATTTTTTTCCTCAGCTTCATGATCCATAAAAATCCATCACGAGTGTGAAGATATTGTCATTTCACGATTCGATGAGGGTGCTTAACGCTTCTCATCACTCATCAGGGCCATTTCATGAGTCGTGAGACTCCCCAAGATCCGTGAATTGGACCACAGTTTCATACCTTCTTCTTAAGGTTTTTCACATACATGATCATTGTCAACATTTGAGCTATGTCTAAGCATACTTCCTAATGATCCTTTGGATTTTGACTATTCAAAATGCTAAATCTAAATATTTACAAATTTTATATTTCAATATTCAAAATTAATTATTAGGTTTGTGATATAAACATTGTAATTGGAAAGTTACACTTGTGCATATCAATCTAACATAATTCTCTTGGGTCTCCATGTTCCAACCATAACCAATTTATATATAATAAAATCATAATATAAGCAAGCTAATCAATTTCTTATTTAATTCGTTGATGTATACACAATGACAATTAATCAATCATCTACCCTTATGCTTATTTCATGCGCAAGAGCTATGAGCTCTTGCCGAAGCACTATTGAAGATATGATAAAAAAACAATGCCAAAACTACGATTTGAGATAAGTGACTCCATATATATATAATTTTAAAGCTAAAAAAAGTTCCTTTTCTTTTTTAATCATTGTTTCTACTCCTTCATCAATTAGAAGCTTGTAGGTCTTCTTCTCCTTGCCCTGATATCCTCTTCTTAAAGATCCATTATCAAAGGAGAAAGATGAAACTCCAAATTTGAAATTTGTATTGAGATGTAGGCCAAGAGAAAAATAGATGAGAAATGAAAATATAATGACTAAGTTAAGGGCTTTATGGTAGGTTTTAGTGGGATTAATAATGAGTTTTGAGCTTTAGGGTAATGATCATTTTGTTCCCTTTTCATTTTGTGGAGTTAATAAAGTTGTACTGTGCATAAAGTTGAGTAAGTTATAATAAGCATTTACAATATATACTCATCAAATATTTTTTTGAAAAAACGTTTTGGAATATTATATCGTTCATAAGAAAAAAAAGAAAAAATACAAAAAAAACATATTCCTTCACCTCTTAAATGCTACCTAGACAGTAAAATCAACATTAGAGTGGTAATAAAAGGATATAAATAATTAAATTTACAATAAAGAAAAAGCTAAGCATGCTAATAAAAAATATTAAATCATTGACAAAAACTAAAATATTAAAAGCTTCCACAATTTTTTTATGAATTTATAAAAGCACTTGTTATAATGGATTAAGCTTCAACATCCTACTCTACAAATTAAATTAATTATTACCGAGTATTATTAAAAATTATGCTCTCTTTTATATCCATTTCTCAAATTCAAAACCTAATGGAAAATGAATTTAAAGGGATATTCATGTATAGACTCCATCGTTATACTTTGTAATCAATCATCCTCGAATTCTTGAATTTTCTTTTGCATTTGAATGATCTCTCAACTTCAGTAGCATTTCTTCGATGATCCATTTGACATATTATCATAGAACTTTTTATTTATATTCTTAATGATTGAGATCTCAACATGGTTCTCTATCTCTCTTCACACACACACACACACACACATATATATATATATATATATATATATATATTTGTGTGTGTATATATACATTCTCAAGCTCTTCTCTAGAAGTTGCTCCTCAAGAAGGCAAATGGCTTCTATGGTTGAATGTGAGTTGTAATAGTCCATGGAGAGACCACCCACTCAACATTTAGATACACCAACAAAAATCTTGTCCCCTTTTAATTTTTTATGTTTTTAATATAGTCTGACATATATATTCTTACAACCTTAATTTGTAAATTCTAATCTTGCTAGCTAATGGGATACTCAGCTCTCATTTTTTTGCTTGCTGTTGCAGGCCTCATCTAAATATAAAATAAGATGTTTCACTAAAAAGTTGAGAATAAGATCTTAATCTTGATCTTATTCTCTAACCAAATAGAGTGATAAAAAAAAGAGTTCATTGATAAGTTTTATAAGTAATTTTTTATTACTATTTCATTAGAATATCCTTTTATTCATTACCTAGTCTAATAGAAACAAATTTTTTTTATTTAAAGCAAGACTAACTTACTCTTTACTTCTCTTTTGTTTTTCCTACAATTAATGTCGTGAGATTCAAAAACTTTAAAAATGATTTCTTGCTTAAAAAATAGATGATAAAATCTTAATTTTGAACTTATTCTTCAATTGAACGAGATGATCCTAATTAAACCTAATATAGTAAATTAAATGAATTTTCGAAAAAAATACGAGATAAGTAGAACGGAGTAAAGTTGAATGATCATGTGACATATTTTGTAATATAAAGTGAAAATTAAATTAGGAATAAAATAAATGGCTTCTAAATTGCGAAAAGTTAAATTTTAGCACTTTTTTTTACATCTAATTCAAGAAAAAAACATAAAGAACTGAATATCTTCCAAAACTGATTTTAGAATTTGATCGACTTGTTACTTAATAATTAATTTTTTTGGACAAAAAATAAGACACAAATTTATGACATCTATAAAAAAATCTCAACTAATCCCTATCACTCGTATTTGTTGTAAGAAAAACTGATATATTATTTAATCAATGTGAAAAACCGGGATACGCTCTAATTCCTATAAATAGACAAACAAATATATCGGCGTTTTCTTCTATAAACCCAAACCCTCCTCTTCTCCACTCCCCAAACCTCCCTGTCCAAACCATTTGAGCAGCAATCGCCGCTTCCTTCTCCTCTTCTCTCTCCTCTGCCTCCTCCTCCTTCACCTCCTTGCGGTTGCAGTGACAGGGTTGGCCGGCGGCGCTAGCCGAGGTTAGCATAAAAAGGAGGACAAACAAGTATGTCTTGAGCCAAAAAAAGGTTCTTGACATCTAATAACTTCCGATCGCGCAGGTGATCTCTCAGGAATCATGAAGGTGAATCTGAACTTGTAATCGGGTCAGTGGCATGTCAAAGACAGCACTGTCCTCCCGCAGGGCTTGCATTGATTCCTATAGTAAGCAATGTGTTTGATCTTTTTCTCAGGAAAATTCTGAATTTTTATGTACTTATCACAATCAAGTTTGTGTCTTTTTTATTTCCCTATCTTTTATTTTCTTTTCTAATGCGTGGAAATAATGTAGCACATTTGAAATAACTCATAATGTTGGTTGAAACATTTGTCGGATCAATTGAACTTGTAGAGCATCTCAGGGGCTGATCAATGATCACTTAATGAAATATGTCGTCCTTTTAATTTCCCTCGCAGAATTGAAAAAGAGAAAAAAAATGATAATTTACATGTTTACTATACAGACAGTACAAAATGCCTTTTCTCGAGCTGTTAGATTGGGGTAAGTGATCAATTCTCATTGTGCTTCTTTTCAGCATTTGAAGCATTTCATGATGGCTCGTGGCGTGGGATAGATCAAATTCGTATCAGGGATGGCCATATTAGCATCATGTTAGATGGAAGTGGCTCTTTGACAGAGGAGAGAATAAACGGTGATTACTTACGTATGCGATCGAGGAGAGCAATATCAGATGATTGCGCAGAGCTCCTACAGGATGGTGCTCAGGTTTGTGTACTCTCAGCTCATCCAGCCGCTACGACTTCTGACAAGGAACGCCGAAGATCCGTATGTTACAATCTCCTCCATATGCTTGGAAGATTTCCATGTGACTCTGCTAGAAATTTATATTATGTTCTGATATCTTAACTGTAAATCTTTATATATTTTCTGAGGCATTCTACCACCAAACTGAGTTGTACTTTTCTATAGCCTCTTTTGTTTCTTGCATGCAGTTGCCACCAATGACATGGAATGATGCCGAAATTATCTCAGTCAAGAGGCTTCCCCATCTCAATAGATGTGCGTGCTTATTTTCTGTGTTCATAGATAGGAGCAAGTTCCCCACTACCAAGCAGAAATCAGAGGGTGCTAGACAGATGGAGGTAGTTCCAATTGAAAAAATTGCGATACTCCAGAAACTCCAAGAAGATCCTTGTAGAGATGGATATCATCAATGGTGCTCTATGGAGGACTGTGTTTCATCAAGTAAAAGTAAGCTGCTCAGTGACACCTTTGCTTCTGAAGTTGCATATCTAATGGTATTATCTACTCTTAAAGGAATGAGTTTTGAGTTGAAGATGGTGCAGGATAAAATAGTTTATTGCATCCTTGATGATGATAATGAGATAACAAATGTTGCCAATCTACAAGTAAATGGTGTTAGGCGCATACTTAATCCAGATTCTCATGAGGAAATGAAGATCATGCGCTTCCAAAAATGTCATGGAGTTAGAATGTACCGGAGGATTGAAACTCTTGCCAGAACATCTTTTCAGGAAGTAAAAACACCTGACTTTGCCTTTAAGGCCAATCATTGCGGTGATGGTGCTAGTGAGGACTCAGATGTTGAGATTTTGTATTCCCGAGTAGGTTTGAGGCACTCAAAGCGCTTAAAATCATTGCACGATCATGTTTCTAGTCATCAGTCACCAGATTCATCGAGCGAGGATGACAAACTAGATGAAAGTGAAAACGAACAACTGGAGACATCAACATCTGAGTCTTCAAGCTCTGATTCTGCAAGCTCTGATTCAGTAGTAGAAGAAGAGGCAACTTCCATGGTTGGACAACGAAGAAAACGATCAGATGGAAGAGACACAGAGTTGCAGCACGAGCAGCCTTATGCGAAGACGAAACACTGGAGCAGAAGTGGATGGAATGAAAAAAACAAAGTTTCTTCATCTTATCATCTCCAATCGACTAGATCAAAAAAATCTAAAGGTAAAAGGTCTAAACGGAAAATAAGTTGTGCACCAGATTGCAAGGATATGATAGAAAGTTGCATAGGGAACATAAAAAATGTAGTGGAGGAACATTTAGATACCATGGTATTACCAACAAATCCCCCAGAGATTATTTCACCAGAAGAAGTAGAAGATTTTAACTGGCCAGCTTCTCCTGATATGCAAATAGAGAAGGAAGAGCATGAGGATTTGTGGGAAGAAATGGAACATTGTTTGATCACATTGTCCCTTCTTGAACAAAAGCAGGTATCATCTCAATGTTTTGCATGCTAAAAAAAGCGATAAGAAATCCTTTTGATCGAACCTTTTAGGATTCAACATAAAGACAACATAATTGATTTTTAACGTAAACTAGAGATAAGCAATGAACCTCAAGAAGTCCTTTAAAACTTGCACACAAGGTAGATGCATGCTGTTGGAAGTTATGATCTTTAAGATTTTTCCAACGAATCTTTTTCTTCTAATGGTTGTGATGAATTTCAGGTAATGGATTCAGAGTCATCCAATGGGAGTACTCTCAGCTTAGTAAGAGATGACGACGAATATTGCCAACATGATTTCAAGCTGAATGAGGAGATTGGATTGATATGCAGGTTATGCAACTTTGTGTGCACTGAAATAAGAGATATTTCACCACAATTTGTAAGACTGAGAAGCGACAGATTAGATTTTCTGCTGTTTCTTTTGTATATTCCTCTTTATTGTAATATCTTTTGTGATTATTTCATGCAGTTGCGAGTTGGTGGCCGTGTTACATGTAAGGAGAGGTTCAGCGGTTTGAAATTTAAATATTCAGGGGACCATGATCTAGATCATTTTTCTACAATGGACGTGTCCTCGTTGAAGATTTCGTCACCAGAATTATATGATAACATATGGTCCTTGATACCTGATTTGAAGTCAAAATTGCATACTCATCAAAAGAAAGCTTTTGAATTTATTTGGAATAAAACTGCTGGGTCTCTAAACCCTAAAGAAATGACCGGGTTGTCAGAACGTACTGGTGGTTGTGTGATCTCACATTCTCCTGGTGCAGGGAAAACTTTATTGCTGATATCATTCATAGTCAGCTACTTGAGGCTGTTTCCTAGAAGCCGCCCATTGGTTCTTGCCCCAAAGTCCGCTATTGATACTTGGATGAAGGAATTCCCAAAGTGGAGTGTCTCACTTCCCGTGCATTATATCTATCGATATGATGGTTATGATGAAATGCTTCGTTTCAAATTCAAAATGACTTCTAAGAGACAACACAATCCCAACCCAAAGTTATTATACCTTATGGATTCTCTGGAAAAGCTACAACAATGGCATGAGCATCCAAGCATTCTTCTTATGAATTATCCAACATTTGCCTCCTTATGCAAGGTAGATGAGAACTTAGAATACAGTAAATTCTTGTCTGGCACTTTACTCAACAGTCCTGGCCTTTTGATTCTAGATGAAGGCCATAATCCAAGAAGCACCAGGTCGAAGTTACGAAAACTCCTGATGAGTGTGAGGACAGAATTGAGAATTCTTCTATCTGGAACGCTATTTCAGAATAACTTTGAGGAGTACTTCAACACCTTGGCCTTGGCAAGGCCTCGTTTTGTTCGTGATGTTGTAGCTGCATTGGATTGTGATATGCAAAGTATGTCAAAGCAGAACAGGAAAAATTTTCGTGTAGAAGAAATGGCAAGAAAACTTTTTGTAGAAAGAGTGGGCCAGAATATTGAATCAGGTGAAGCAATTGACAGAGAACATGGTTTTAAATATTTAAATAATCTCACCAGTGAATTTATTGATTTTTATGATGCTAAGCTAGCAGATAAGCTTCCTGGATTGAGGGTTTATACTCTGATGATGACACTTTCAGATATTCAACGAGAACTTCTGATGAAAGTGCAAAATGCTGTAACACACAAAAGATACCCACTTGAGGTGGAATTGCTAGTCACAGTTGGCTCTGTCCATCCGTCGCTGCTGACGGCAGTAAAATGTACAAACAATTTCCTGAATGCTCATGACTTGGACATTGTTAATAAATGCAAGGGAGATATCAAAAGTGGTTGCAAGGCAAAATTTGTCATTGATCTCGTGCGCAAGTCTACGGTAAAAGGGGAGAAAGTTTTGGTATTTTGCCACAATATTTCTCCAATAGTCTTTTTTGTTGAATTGCTTGAGCATGTTTTTGGTTGGAAGAAAGGACAAGAAGTACTGGTTCTTCAAGGTGATCAAGATCTTCAATCTCGTTCTACGATCATTGATAAGTTTAATGGTGACAACGATGGACAGATCAAGGTGTTACTTGCCTCAACTACAGCATGTGCTGAGGGTATTAGCTTAACAGCAGCATCAAGGTTGGTCATGCTGGACTCAGAATGGAACCATTCCAAAACAAGGCAAGCTATTGCTCGCGCATTCCGTCCAGGTCAAGAGAGAGTTGTGTATGTTTATTTGCTTGTGGCATCTGGGACATGGGAAGAGGAAAAGTACGGAAGTAATGCTCGTAAAGCTTGGATGGCTAAGATGGCACAAAGTGGGCGATACATTGAGTTCTCACCTTCCGAAGAAGTTGAACATATTGATGACGAGTTGTTGAAGGAGGTGGTGGAGGAAGATTGGAGAAGCAAGACAGTTCAGACGATTCTAAAAAGGAGCCTGGAACTTTTATAATAGCTCTTTTATGTAGATGCGCCTCAATTCCTCCACTGAATATCACAGGAGGTTCCATACTTGTGCTTGTTCATCACTTGGTAATCTAGCTTTTTTCACTTAATTTCTTTGAGGGATTTTAAAGGTTATCTGGCTCCTATAACAATAGCAACAATTATTCTACTCTTTAACGGTGTTGTTGGCTGTTGCTGTGTACAATATTCCATGTGGGTGACGTTGAACAGGAACCTATCTTTGACAAATTTGGTTCTTGGATTTACCTTTGATGTTTATTGTGTTTCTAGCACTGATCAAAGGCTCAAAACTTGGAGGTTAATAGAGACTATAGAAAACGATAATGTTTTTCTTGCCGTATTTCAGTCCTTGCAAAATATAAGTGGGATCCATGCATGAATGTCCATCATAGTAAATTTTTTGTAGTCTTGTAGATAAGAAACGTATTGCATTGTAATCTCCATTTTGAAATAATTATTAAGGTGGCTAACCATGTTAAGATGTTGCTATTTTATTTCTTTCTGGCTAGAGAGTGTGGATTGGTGCTATTACTTAGTCGCGTGAACCATACAACCTAAACTTTGATACTAAGATATTGATTATTCATGACTCATGAGAAGTGTATGTACACATTCCTTGAGTTCAAACTTGGTTTATTTTGATGTTTTTTCTTCGAAAAATTTCAACTCTATGTAATAAAAGAGAATGTGTAAAAGAGTTGACATATGTGAATTCACCATTAAATAGAAAACAATAGACATTGAATTTCAAAAGTAACATTTTTATGATATATGCTAAATTAGATGTATTATCAATAATTTCAAAAGCTTAAGTCAATAGACAAGAACATCGGAGAAAATAAAAAGTAATACGAACAACATGGATGTTTGAACTCACAACTTTTGACCCTAATACCATGTTAAATAAAATGATATATCAACAATACTAAAAACTTAAGATAATAAAAAATAATATCTTAATATTTATATTTTTAACAATATCTAATCATTAATCAAATTGTCAATATAACATGTGTGACCTTTTCTAGAAGAATACATTCAATTCACCACATTTTGAAGAAAGTTTTTTTTCTCTGAAAAAGACTTTTCTACTTTCATGCGTCTCACAAAAAAACTAATTATTTTATGGTTTTTTCATCATTTTTAAACACAAAATATATATTTATTTTTTTAAGAAGATAACTTATTGACTTTAAAAAAATTAATATATTTTATGATACCAGCCTGCCATGATTTTTAATAAAATTGTGAATGTGTAGTTTTATTAATAGCAATACATTTATTAAAATATGAATTTAATGCCCACATTTTGAAGAATAGTGTCACTCTTTCATGCTTCTCACAATGAACACATTATAAAAAAATACATTTTATTATTTTTTTTTTGGGATAAAAAAACTTATTTTTATGTAAACCCCAAATAACCATATAATCCTCTATTTAAGTTTAGGCTACCAGTACACCGCAGGTCTCCGTTTGGGCTCGGTTTGAAAACCAAACCTAAGAGTTAGGCCTTCGGCCCATTGAGTCAATCGGCCCAGGTGGCAAGGATCCCTTTGTAGCCGATGGAGCAAACCCCGTGTTTGGTGCGTCACACGAGATCCTTTCCACGCTATCGCCTTTCTCCAAAACATCTCAAGTTCCCGCCACATTTTGGTGGTCATATTTTTTTTCTTTGCTCCATTTCACAAAACAGAAGAGCACTCGTTCCGTCTCCACATTCGAAAGGGTAAAAGAAAGGACGAAACCCTAGATCGAGATGCGACCGACGCCGGAGCTGCCGACGTGGGAGATACTTCTGGCCCCGGACGGCCACTTCCGGTGGGCCGCCTCCGCCGCCGGAGGAGGAGATCCCGACCACCAGCCAGGCCGGCCGCTTTTGTCATCGGAAGCCCTAGTTTCGCGCGATGAGAGCCCTCCCGGTTCTCGCCTCCCGTCAATGATGGATATATTAGTTCAAGGTATTTCCGGCGTCGGTATCGTCTTGCCTCTCAATGGAAAGCCTTGTTTCTTCACCTTTTGCTAATCTTCCTGGCCTCAGCTCGGTCGGTGCTTGAGGACGGCGGGAATGGCGATGATGCCTCTGTTCCGATGTTCCGCACTGGTTTGGGGAAATCTGTTTCTGTGAGCGAGAGATCGATTCTGAAGGCCAGGACGGTCCTTGGAGGAGGAGATGATGCCATTGGAGGTAAATGACAAACACAACATTGGTTTGATTTCTTACGCATAATGCTTTTCCGCGTTTGGGCGTTTTGGTGTAACTTTTTTTATCATTCGTTAACCATAATAAATAAATAAACAATACATTTCGTCCTTAAAAAGAAGAGAATAAATGTTCAACTGAATTCATATAAAACGAGCAAAAGAAGGCAATTACTTTTCCATTAACTTGAAGTATATTTCATTAGGGAGCAAATCAAATTTAGGGCGCCCTGGTGAAGAAGATGGCTTTCCGATGTTTCGTACTGGGTCAGGTAAGTTGGTTAATGTAGAAGCATCATCAATTAGGAAAGCGGCTTCTGTCCTTAGAAGTGATGATGATGATAAAGGTAATTTGTTTTTCTTTTTCATATTTCTGAGTATTTTATATTTTGACTTCTAGTTTTCATACTTCTGTTTCTAAAAGAAAATAACTAACCTTGCAATATTTGTAAAAAATATGCTAAAACAAATACTCGCATATGTGCCAACTTAATAATTAGGATAGATTGTTGTCCATGCAATATACTAAAACTCATTTAAGATTCAAAATTGAATATCTGCAACTGCTGCCTCCTTTAATGGCATCAGTGGTGCACACATACCTGTGAAGCAGGACAATGTTGATACAAAGTGCTTGAGACTGACACATGAATGAAATTTATCTTCCATACTAATACAATATTGGATCTGCTCACAATTCTTTAATGAATGATTGTTAGTTGTTACTGATTTAAGGTTTCTTGTTATAGAATTTGAAACAAGCGAATTTAATGTTAAAGGCCAGAGCTTCCCAGTGCTCTATACTGGATCAGGGAAGTTGGTTACAACAAATGAATCTTCAATTATGAAGGCAGCAGCTATTCTTGAAGAAGATGATATACGCACTGGTAATTTATTAGGTTTCTCTGGTTTATGGTAATATCATGCTCAGTAATTGTCTCTATATTCTTCTACTACTAGGTCCTGTCACTATTACAAAGGCTACTCTTTTTTCAACTTAGTTGTGAGACATCATTTGATATTATCATTTGTCCTTTAGCCAAAAAAACCTATGCGCTAATTATGCTTTGCCGGAATCGATTATGCTTAACACTTTTTAAGTGTTCCAAGAATAGTTAGTTATAGTCATGAATTTCATAGCAAAAAATATAGTCATCAATTAGATGTTTAAACATGTATGTTTAACTTATCCACTGAAGAAATGGTAAAACATTTCAAAGAGTTGTTAATAAATAGCAGCGTTTTTTTCTTTCTCTTTTGAGCTGATGTCTTTCTTTTTTATGTTGACATAAGATCTTGTGTTTTAGAATTGGAGGCAGGCTTAATGCACAGAAACAAAGATGATGGCATTCCAACATTTCATACTGGGTTGGGAAGAAAAATTACAATAAAAGAATCTTCAATCAGAAAGGCAGTAGCTGTCCTTGAAGGCGAAAATAAAGGTGATTGAATTTGTTCTGTTTCTCAGTATAAGGTTTATTCTCTTTTCTCTTCTGATTAAACTGTTGGGCATGGTGGACCCAGTATTATATTTTGTGGGGCCTATTATTTATTAAGCTAGTTTGCTTCTATGCATGATCTAACATAAACAACAGCAAAGTCAAGATTAATTCGACTGCAGTTAGTGTTAATTTTCTTTAAGAATGGATAAAAATTGAAACTCTTGTGAGCTTAGACATGATTTTTTCATCATCTGATGTAAGCATATCATTTGAACGGTGTGGCATAGATTTGTTCAAATAAAATAGATCCATGAATATGTCAAGTTGTGAATTAGATTCCATTTATTCTTTTATAGAACTTTTCTTCTCTCAGGATTTGAAATGGGCTCTGAGAATAGGGGTAAAGCTCAGAGTTTTTCAATGTTCAATACTGGATCAGGAAAGTTGGTCAGCCTCAACGAATCTTCACTCAGGAAGGCAGCAGCTGTCCTCGAAGGAGAAGAAAGTATCAACACAGGTGATTAAACCATATTTATATTTCTTTGAGCAGTCAATTACTGAGAAGCTAGCTAAATGAATACATTTTTGCTGCACTGAGTTAAGAAAACAATTCAGTCAAACTGCTCTTGTAAGCCAAAATTTTAATCAAATGCTGCTATTTCACAGTAAGCTTGTAAATCTTGAGCAAAAGTTTGGATCATCGATGCATCTACGATGCATACTCGGTTATATGGTTATGATGTGTGCTGCAAGAAGTATTACCTGATGATGCCAGTTGTACACATTGTCAGTAGCATTTACAAATTTCTTTGCTGACTGTGGAACATTATATATTTTGTTTATTTTTCAGATCAGCTGCAGAATTATGCAATAGAAGGAAAATGCAATTTCTCTAATTCTCTTTTCCAGACTGCATCTGGAAGAAATGTTAATTTATCTTCAAGTGGTCTCTTGAAAGCTACTAAATTATTGGGTCTGGAGGGGCAAGAAAACCTTTCAAATATTCAAGATATCAACAAATCAACCAATCGGCCAAATATGATGCTATCTAGCTGCCACAGTCTGTATGGAAAGTTTAACTCTAGCATCAATCATAAAACCACCATGGAAAATTCTATTGATGTTTCAGAGGCTCAATTGGACCAGATGAATAACTTTTATTCAGAAGATTTCCGCTCTAATGGAGATAATTTTGACAGTGGTGCTAGAGAAAGACCTTTGAGGTCGAAGATCAGTTCTTCTGATCACGCTTCATCTCCAGCAATAAAGTTTCACACTGCCGGCGGACGATCTGTATCAGTTTCCAATGATGCATTGCAACGAGCAAGGAGTCTTCTTGATGACTCAGAGTATGACCTTCCAGAGAACATCAATGTAAATCACCATTGTCAACATTCTTTAGAGATGAGAAAGTATTGATGTATTGTTTCGAAATAAGAAAATAACTGTTCTGCTTATTTTTCACAGAATAAGAAGAAAGCAAGATATATGTCAGAAGCTCTGCCTAGTCCTTGCAAATCAATTTTCTCATATCCTCTTCAGTGCAATGACACTAATAATTTTATGCCGGATCAAGAGAGGTTTCATAGTCATCTGACAGAGAACATTCATGATTTTGGTAATCAACTGCCTCGAATGCAACAAGCCCAAAGAAATGATCTATATCCTTCACATAACACTACTACACGTTCGAGTATGACTGTGAAATGCATGACATTTGGTGGACCATTGAATGATATCTCTAATGTCTCTCTAGACTCAAGACATTTGAATCAGCTTTCTACTGACAACAGAAGACTTGCGAAGAAGAGCTCTATCCCTCCATTCAGAAAGCCCCGAAGTTCCTGGTTTGCTCTTGTTGAAGTTTTAATATTCTGAGATTAACTTCAAGTTCCTATTTTATACTTCTAAATATTTCTTGCTAGCCCTTTTCCAGGTTCACCACTCCTTTGAGAAGCAGTATTTCTTCTTTGTCTAGCGGTAAATTGGTGGTATGCATGTTGTCTGTGTTTATTCTCAGTTGTATTTTCAGAGATTTGACAATCCAGGCTTTTTAGGGCCATTGGAACAATCAGAAAGAGAGAAACAGAGAATGAGGATATCCATGCACTATCCATTTCGACTGAGAAAGTTGAAGATTCATGAGTTTTTTGGAAGCCCACAAATTCAGCAAAATAAGGTATATTGTGTTGGGGGCTTTGGCCATATATTTCTCATGACATGTTTACTTGATAAATTTAGCTTGTACTAGCTCATGATTCTGCATTTCTTAGGTTGCAGATTTGGCAGATGAGGTTTGCCACATGAACGCAGATAGGGCATCAACTTATAGATTTTGTAGCACTGCTGGTTTTCATGAGATTGAAGTGGACAATTTTTGGAACATGCTGCTTCAGATTGGTACTTCCGCGAAAAATGCAACAAAAGAGTATATCCTCATCTGCTACTGTAGTTGCCCTATATCTTCTGATATAGTTTGTTTTTAATAAATATTTCCTTTTCTTTTAGGCTACATATATTCCTACTGATACTTGTTGATCGCAACAGTTTCAAGTGACACATTGATGTGTATTAACTGAAACCATCTTTGAGATCATTCATAGTTTGTGGCATGCCACAAGTGCATGGAGTGGATATAGAATCTATAAGTTCCATCTTTACCAAGTAACTAAGGGAATGTTTGGTTGTTGAATAAATGGTAGAATAGGGGAATTTAGGTTATTCTACCAAACACAAAGTTTTTCCCTCAATATGATGAAGGGTAAACTTGGAATTAAGAAAAGTATTTATTCATGTGAATAGGGAAAAATAAGAGATAAGTAAAATGTAAGAATTGCTTATTCTCTTATTTTAACCCTAAGAAATTTTTTTTCTTTGATTTTAACAAACCTTATTCTAAGAATAATCCTCATTCACGAAGAAAAGAACAGCCAGTTTAGTCTGAAAACTGGTTTTCCTAGTACAAACAAATGATCAAGGATTGAAACTAGCAATCCAAATAAAATTGTTCAGGTTTTAGGAGCTGATTTGTGTTGCCAAATATTTGTGGCAAAACTGTCTTGATATTTGTTTTGGTCTTCCCATGTTGTACAAGAATAACTACGAAATAGGCCACCAATGAACACATAGTATAAGCTATATAATGAGGATAGTAACCTAAGTTTGTACAATTAGCGTGCAGCTGTTATTGACAACCCGGAATGTTTTTGTGTTGATTTTCTGGGTTGATTAAATGCATCTTTTGGTTATGTTAAATATTTTAGGAGCTATTTCAGTGTTTCTTATACTATTGAGTTGCACAATTTTTAAAGGTAAGCCTATACGAGCATGACTGTAGCCTTGTTATTCTTGTTTTGATTTCTACATATGATTAGATACATGCCTACTTGTTAGTTGGGCCTATTCAAGCACATAAAATATCAGTGTTAATTGGGATTATTCCAGTTTCTTGTGATTTTTAAAGTATCATGACAGATCGATTCGTATTACCTTGAATGATGCATGATCCACGTGACATAAGCATTGCTAGTCCGGGAGTTCCTTAATTGTGAGAGGCCTACTCTCTCAGAAAAAATCATGAAAAGCTTACTTCCTGCTATTGGATACTCAGATGTATTTATAACCTTTTCAATTTACAGATGGACATTGATTTTTCTTTAGTAAAAAAATTATAATTAGTTCAGCAGTTGATTTTGCCTTTATTTCATTTTCATCACGTCTAGCTCCAGGCGAAAAATGTTAGCAACATACATTAATCTGCCATGGCTTGTCTCTTACTAAAAGTATGAACATTCACTTTCCTCCTATTAGTTTGAAAATCCAACTAGCTATAACACATGCCATTATAATGGAAGCTTCTGCATTTTTTATATATAAGATAATGGACATAAACTTAACTGCTCTAGCTTTTGAAAAAAAATCCTTAACTGCTCTAGTTTGAGAAGTGAGTTGAAGCATTGATAGTTTGCATTATCTGTCCTGTTACATAACTTCACATTTTCTCTTTTAGATGGGTCACAAATCATTACAAGTGGATTGTCTGGAAGCTTGCAAGTCTGGAGAGATGTTATCCGGCTCAAGCTAAGGGCAAGTACCTAACAGTTTCTAATGTTCTTGAGGAACTAAAATACAGGTTTGCAGCTTATGCAACTTCAATATTTTATTATCAGAAAACTTGTTTATGTCTATTTTACTTACCATGTTGTATTATGTGTTGTTAGATATGAGAGAGAAGTTAATTATGGTCATCGATCAGCAATAAAGAAGATTTTAGATGGTGACGCTTCGCCTGCTTCAATGATGATTTTATGTATTTCAGCAATTCATCCCAAACCTAAGCCAAAACTTGACCATATTGATATTCCTGATTGTTCGAATGAGAGCGTTAATAAGCTTAGTCACTCTATGCTGGCTGAAACTCATCATATTTCCAAAATTGAGCTAACTGATGGGTGGTGAGTTAATGGCTTTTGCTGCCTTATGGTTAACTGTTGATAAAACTAGTTCATGAACCTCTTTATTTCTGAAGGAGGAAGGATGATTACTGAGCTTGGTAATCATCCAGGTTTCTTTTGTAAAAAAATAGATGTACATTACATTGATGTTATAAGCATATAGTTGATCATGAACTTATTTCTTTCTTAGGTACTCTTTGGGTGCTTTCTTAGATGTGAAATTGTCAAAATACCTAGAAACTGGGAAGCTATATGTTGGCCAAAAGCTTCGGGTACTACTGAAAGATGTTTGCTTAGTTTTTGTTTCTCTTTTATTCTTCTAAAATTTAGGTTTCTCCTGCCATATTAACAGCTCTTTTATCACCAACCACAACTTTTCAGGTTTGGGGTGCCAGTTTATCTGGTTGGGTGGGACCTATTTCACCACTGGAGGTTCATTCTGTCTTTTAAATCCATTGAACTAGGACTTGAAAAGGATTTTTTGTTCTCATTGATGATGACAACTTTTGTACAGGCTTCAGAAACAGTCGCCTTCCAGATACATGTAAATGGAACATATAGGGCTCACTGGGCTGATACGTTAGGATTCTGTATGCATATCATTTTTATTTTCTGGATTCCGTTATTGTAAGTTGTAACCAACTTGGGTTATTTCATTGGCAATTTTAATGTCTTAAAATTATTTCAGGCAAGAGCTGTGGGCCACCGTTAGCTTTTAAGTGCATTAAAAGTGGAGGTGGCATGGTCCCTAGAACATTGGTTGGGATCACACGACTATACCCGATATTGTATAGGGAAAGGTGGAAATCTATTTTGGCTATCTTGTTTCTGAATATACCACATTTATATTGGACTAAGAATGAGAAGAAATAATTCAGGCTTCCTGATGGCGGATCTATTGTAAGAACAGAAGTAATGGAGAAGAAAGCACTTCATCTATATCATCAGAGGTATCCTTCATATCCCCAAACCTGATATTACATTTTTTATGAAAGAAAGAAATTTTGAGTTTATAATCATAAACTCTTCATCAGTGTTACTATTTTGTATTTGAGACTGGTGAAGTCAGGAAGGATATATATAAAATAAAGAAAGATAAAAAACGAAACTAAACAATCTTTTTCTTTTTTTAGATCTACCTTTCTAAGAAGTCATTGCATTGTTTGAGCTATTAACATATGATTCGGGAAGTTCTATGAGAACTTCTTCAGATTTTGAAAAAGTAGATTAGTAAAGCTGACCCCCCTATTTTTTTGCTTAAATATGACATGAGATGAGTAAAAAAAACATAAAAAAATTTCCAGGAGTCTAAAACAAAGGTTAAATGAATAAATATGCGATATGTGGATCGCTCAACGGAAAAGATCTAAATTTTTTTATTTGCACAAGGATCAATCAATATGCAGCTTTCTTGAGAGTGATGCATGTGGTTGTGGCTTACAAATGTCTCTTCCTTGTGTACTTTGATGGGGCAAATGGAACTATGAGCTAAGAGAGCTTTGGTAGCTATAGTATCAGTTGAAATTGAGCAGACGAGAAAAAAAGCCGGTTCAAAACTTGAAAATGCATTTTAGTAAGTTAGCAGAGGAAGGGACATACACTGGTTAGGGAACTTTATGTTCTTTTTTATCTAATATTGCTTGAATCAGTAGTGGTTACTTGTTTCATCTGCATTCTGTTGTGAGGATAATCTCCATCTTGGTCATCAAGTGACGACCATAAAATTTTTACAAAAAAATTCCTAAACCAAGTCTTCTTATCTCATTCGCAGGCAATCTGATGTGGTAGAGGGTCTCATTTACGAGCAACAAGATTTGGTGTCCAATGTTAATGACAGTGATGAAGGGGCAAAGATATATAAGATACTTGAGACTTCTGCTGAGCCAGAAGTGTTAATGGCAGATATGAGTTCAGAGCAACTAGTTTCTTTGTCAAATTACCGGACTAAACAAAATGTAGGTTTTACGATATTTTTTTCTTCATCCATCCTCTGATCTGGGAGAAATATTAATGAGTAGTTTGTTGAAACTCAGGGAATCAGGCAATCAGTCATGGAAAAGAAAATTGACAAAGCTTTAAAGGATGCAGGGCTTGCTTCGCGGGATGTAACCCCCTTTATGAAATTGAGGGTTGTGGGTGTAACCAGCAAAGCTTTAAACAGAAGGGACTGCCATAGAGAAGGTTTAATAACAATATGGAACCCAACAGAAAAACAGGTAGTGACAAAGATAATCTTCAATGCTCTAGTCTTTTTTTCTTATTGATGTGGTTGATTTAATACTAGAAGAAGAATAGGAATATCAAAGATTGGAAGGGATGAAAGGCAATGGCAGGAGGCATGCAGAAAAATATTATCTGCTTGAGATGTCAAATTCAATGTTTTTTGAATTTGCTTTGACGAATACATCTTGAAAATTATTTAGCCTAAGATATTATCATCTATTTAACGTCATATTATTTATCTTTGTTTATTTTTTGTTATGCTGAGTCAAATTTGTTAAATATTTCCTTTCCGTTCTTTGCCTTGTCTAGAAGGTTGAGCTGGTGGAAGGAAACATATACATTGTTTCAGGTCTCATGCCTTTGAACTCTTATACTGATATCCTATACTTGCATGGAAGAGGATCCTCTACAACCTGGAAGGCCATGCATCCGATGCACATTGAGAAATTTGAGTAAGCATCTCTATAATAACGAGGATAAACTATAAGTAGGTTTTACCAATATTATTTTTATCTTACAGGACATTTTTTTATCCTCGTAAATCAGTTATCTTGTCAAAACTGGGTGAGGTAGCTCTAGCAAGGTTTGTTTCAGTCAGGGCTAAAGATATTCACAGTGTTCTCTTTATGTTCCATTGTTGACCTTGGTTTTCTATTTGGTTGTTTATTGCTACAGTGAGTTTGATATCGCGGCTGTAGTTTTGCATGTTGGGGATGTCTATATCTCTGGCTGTCAGAAAAAGCAGTGGGTTTTTGTAACTGATGGATATGGTTGCAGCTCAATATTGCATGATAGTATACTTGCTATCGCCTTTTCCTTGCCCGTCATTGACAATGATGCAACCACAATCTTCAGTCGACATTATGATGGAAATACAGTATGTTAAACAGATTCTTGGCCCAAGGGGTCATCAGGCTTCTTAATCTTATCAATCTTCGTTATTGCACATGCCAAGCAGATTTCACTTGTAACTAATAGCTATTAATAAACCACTTATTTAAGGCCGTCTCCAGGAATGCATCAATAAAAGTGACATTTAGATTATATTATTTCTTTAACCATATATGATGCCTGAGGAACAGATACAAGTAGGAAAGTTGTCAAAGTAATTATAGTACCAAGAACGAAAATATACCCATCTAGTTTCTGCTACTTTCCTTTTTGACTTCAAGGGCTGATCCCATTTGACATATTGTATTTGTAACTTGATGCATTTCTATAGGTTGGCTTCTGTAACCTTATTAAGCGAGCAAGGGACCAATCAAATCATATTTGGGTAGCTGAGGCAACTGAATGTTCTACTTACACAATCTCTTATAACATTCCAAATTATTCCCATCTCAAAGTAACTGCTGCTGCTGCCCAAAAATGGACAAAAGAATCTTATCAGGTGAAATATTCATATTCTTCTCCACTCATGTGGTGTACTCTGACTTGACCATCATAACTCATTCTGACAACAATGCAGATCATTCAGAAGTTGAGGGGGAGAGTTTTATCCATAGTCAACGGTCATGGGGGAGTTGAAGAACCTCTAGAAAAGTCTCTCTATCCATCATGAGGTTCTACAACTTGTGTATCCATGCCTTATTACCTTACATTTTGATGCAGTTGCTTCTGAAACTGGTTTTTGTTGGTGGCATTTGTTCTCCTTTCATTGTCATCTTTGTTTTTCCCTCAGTCTAGCATTTATGAGTTGTATTCCCTTCCTGGGCAGAGATGCAAGAAGAGTCATGAGCAACAGATTCATGAGGGTCTGTTTTTCCCCTCATGAGAATTATATGGTCATGAGCAACAGATTCATTTGTGCCGCTAGGAGCTTTTATTGGGGGTCGGTCTGAGCCAACCAATTGGCATGCCGTGTTTACTGCTTTCCAATTATGAGAAACATTAGCATTAGCATGCCATGAAACAAGAGATTATGGGCCAAAAAAACATTCGTTGACGTGTGATTGCCTCTACATGATTGCTAATTTCAGCAAATCTTGCTGGAGGGACTGGTTCGCCAAGAAGTCGTTGGATTTGCCTCTGGATTTCCAATTGTGCCACTTCACACCAGGGGATTCAGGAAACCCGCTGTTTAATGTTGCTCAAAGGTTCTTAATGTCATGTCTTGAACCTATATAGTAACTTAGTTTGTATATAATACAAATACATCAATTGATCTGTTGGTGGAATTTCTTGGGTATTTATATTAATGTTTAATGTGATGGTGTGTATAACAGAAAGAAATCACCAAGTAAAATATTTTGATAGTAGTAGATATATAAATGACCGACAGTGGCATGTAAGGCATCAAGAAATAAAAAGCGCACAATCTGTGATCAGTTGCAATGTCTAGCCCACCGAGAAGAACATGCCCGTAGTCGATCTTAGTTGCTGACTTATCATTTTGTAAGTGCGTCAGTTTAAACTAAAATGATATTGCCATTCTAATTTTGCTATATCACCACTTTGATGGAAAAGTAAACAAAATAGTAACAACTACATATTCTTAACGTGAAAAGTTTCAGAAAACATAACATTCTTGATTTTTCATAAAATTTTCTGGTATTAAATGCATAGGGGATAGTTATCGATTAATGAGCTTATGTAGCAATTCCATATAGGTAAATTTTTTTTTGAAGGATGAAAGCATGGTTAACCAAGGGTGTTAGCCATCCAGATTTGTATTAATGATTTAAGGGAGTATAAGAGTTTTAAGTTACAATAATGGAGAGCACACGTTTCTCAATGTTTCTAAGTGACGCTAAAGAGTGTTTTACCATTCTCTTAGCAGATTTTTCGCATGTGTCCAAATGTTCTCTGCATAGCTTCTAGCATTCTGAAAAATCACCTGATTCCTTTGTATCCATATTGCCCACAATATTGCAAATACGAGGGTTCTATCTCTTCGAGATCTATATATGATTAAGTTAGGCCCTGTTCCATCATTTTTAAAAGAAATCCAGAAGGTGTCCTCATTGGACATGTTGATCTAGTCAATATGGGCTATGTTCCAAACTTCTTTGGGGATATCACAGTTGAAGAAAAGATGATTAGTGTCTTCATCATCCCTTTGACACGTGCTGCATAA
>LTAE01007694.1:4384-16490 GCA_001647135.1 Pontederia paniculata | reverse complement strand
CCATGTGTTTCACCGTGAAACACCCATATGATCAACCGTCTATTTTTAAATATGTGGGTTAGATTGAAAACAACTTAAAACCACCTAACTAAAATAGTATAACAACTTTCTCTCTCATATTTTAATCTAACCCACATATTTAAAAATAGACGGTTGATCATATGGGTGTTTCACGGTGAAACACATGGAGGGGTGTTTCACCTCCATTAAACCCATATATATATATATATAATTTTTCTACATATTTGTAGGTTGTACAGTTGAACTTTTGAATTTATATCAACAAAATAATTTTATATCATACAAAACTTAAAATATAATAAGCATCAATAGTTTTGAATATTAAATATTGTCATTCTTAAGTGAATCCTCCACTAAAATTATTTTTGGATCTCGCCATTGCCCTCAAGCAAATCTAATGATGACAGAACTTAACATATATTATATTTAGTAGATGATTTAAATCAGGGTAGATTTTTGATAATGCTTTGAATCTCAATTCATGGATAGACCCATATGACCTATAAGCATAATATCTCAAATAACTAGAATAGTGAAGTCGGTTTTCCCACAAGGAGATCTCGTATATAGGTGATTGGGACAGTTTTGAAACATATATGACTATAGTATTTTTATTTTATGTTTTGTATCGAGAATTCTTATGTAAATTCCATAGACTTTGAATATTATGCACCTTATATTTCTTTTGTATCAAATAGAGAACTTTATCTTTACTTGTTAAATGTAAATCTGGTTAAGTATTTGAGCTTTTTGTGTGTGTAATTTTCGTATTGTTGTATTTTAAACTTGTACAAGATAGAAATTTTGATAAATGTAAAATATGAATCATACAATGTTCTTTCCGGCCCTCCTGAAGATGATGGAGTATTTATGTCGTGGGATAAAAGCTAATTATTTCATTCGACATGAAAATGACAATTTCTGGGCAGAACTAGACATAGAGATGTCAAAACCAAAAGCCATAAGAATATTGTTGGAAAAGTCTAAGTAAGAACTTTGATGCATTGTTCATGTTTTTATCGGTGAGTATTAACAATATCGTTTGAAAAGTCTAAGTAACGACTTTGATGCATTGTTCACGTTTTTATCGGGGAATATCTTCCCCACGTCTGATGTATGTAACATATATGTATATGTATATATATATACATATACATATATATATATATATACGGCAATAATTAAGTTCCTGTGCTAGTAGAAAAAAGAAGATAATGGCAATAATTAGGTTACTGTGCTAGTAGAAAAGAAGGCATGTGATCTGTTGTCACTGATGTGATGTTCTACATAAAATAATTAATGAGAGAGTTACAATCTATTCCTTTTTTTGTGCTCACCTTCCACTTTCTTCCTATAACGAGAAATCTGATGGAAACACGTCCCCCTGTTTGGCTTGGAACACATCCTTTTTTCCACAATACTTTGCAGCCACACACATAACAGGGATAACACATGGCAGGTGACGGGAATAAAAAAATAAGAACTTCCATACAAGCGTGATTACATATATATCAAAAGATAAGTTTGAACTCGAAGAGACGTACACTAAAAAATATGTTATTTTTTAATAAAAAAATTTAAGAAGTCTACTGATATTTCAAATGTTTTGCACTGCTACAATTTTGAATGTGAAAGATAGTACACGAATATACAACAAAAAGCTTGTATAGTTTGAGAAGTCACACGTAGAGAATGCAGTTGATCATGATGATATTTAGATAAAATGTCCATTAGGAACTCTATCGAGGAATCTTTTGACAACAAACAAGAATTCTTCCTTCCTCTCTTCATGAGGTATATGGCCACAGTTCTTGATCACTTCAATGCTAGAACAAGGTATAACATTTGACAGCCGTTCGGAGTTCCACGAGGGAACAAGTCGATCAGCATGGCCGGTGACGATCAGCACTGAAACATATGAACAATAAAAAAAATGGTAAACCTTTGTTGAGATTAAAGAAAAACAAAAGAGTTCATTCTTAATGTAAAGAACTTCAGTATATTACCAGGGCATGTGATCTGAGCAAGTCTTCTGGAGAGTGGTTGCTTAGATGAAGAATCTGTGAGCAAAGCTGAAATATACTCTAAAAGGGCCTTCTCCCAACCTTTGGACTTCAAAGGCTGCATGCATAGTGAAGTTTTTTATTTCAGAAAAGTGGTTAGATTTACTGTAATGCCC
This sequence comes from Pontederia paniculata, assembly GCA_001647135.1. Taxonomy (NCBI): domain Eukaryota; kingdom Viridiplantae; phylum Streptophyta; class Magnoliopsida; order Commelinales; family Pontederiaceae; genus Pontederia; species Pontederia paniculata. The sequence continues at coordinate 14,290 of LTAE01007694.1, read as the reverse complement.
AGAAATTTATTAAATAAGAAATAAATATAAAGATATTAAGTTGGAGGTTGGGCCTCCATATAAATAAGCATTTCCAAATAATCTGCAACTCTTTTAGCATCTCCCTCTCCAAATCCTAGCCGCCCTCTCCCTTTTCCTCACCTCTTCTCTTCTCCAAGCACACAGGTAATAGATCGATGTCTTTCCCTTAGTATTGTTATGTTTATCGATTCTAAATCTGTACCCAATCCCTAGGAGGCGGTGGAAGAGAGGCATCACACGAAGAACGACGAAGAGATTAGATCCAAGAGAAAATCAAAGAAAGATCAACAGGAAAAAGGTATGTAAGATGACGGATCCCGTAGATTAGGTTTTTCATAATAGATCAATGCATGTTAGAATTTTTATCGCGTTATGATGGATTTGAAATGATGATTACATGTTATGAATTCTGGTTTTAGAGTCTTATTGAAGAATAGATGATATTGATGCCCTAGGAAGGATCTTTTTTAGATTAATTCGAAATAGATACTCTACATGATTGTAATACGTATATAAAGTAGATTTTAAAGCCAAACAACGTAGAGAACATAGGGCTATTGATTCCCCTATCATCTTATGTCAAAAGGAATGGATCTCGCCACTCATCGATGGAGAAACGGGGCGAAATTCGCCCAATTATCTCCCGTCACGGCCGTGACGGATTCATCACGGGCCGTGACGACAACGGCGCTACTTTGAAGCCCCATCACGCGGCCGTGATGAAGGCATCACGGGCCGTGATGGAGTGTATCACGGCCGTGACCACATGTCACGAGCCGTGACAACCATGGCCGCTAAGTAGTAAGTCCATCACGGCCGTGATAAGTTCATCACGGGCCGTGATGGTGAGTGTCACGGTCGTAACATTGGGGTTACGGGCCGTGACGATGGAATGCATACGACACACCTGACCATATTGTTCATTCCGAGAGGATTTCGGTCGAGCCGTATGAAGGATACGACCGTATTGGTCATTCCGAGAGGATTTCGGTCAAGCCGTATGGATGGATATGACCGTATTGGCCATTCCGAGAGAATTTCGGTCGAACCGTATGGATGGATACGGTCGTAACGACCCATGACATGTTCACTGCTCAATCATGGCCGTGACAGAGTCATCACGGGCCGTGATGAGTCTGTCACGGGCCGTGACATGTCTTCACGGGCCGTGACTCTACAGTCACGGGCGGGCCGTGACGACACATATGTATATGTTTATTGATGATGTGAAGTTTCTAAGTCTTAAGGACTAACATGTGGACAAGATAAATGGTTAATCATCTTCACAAAGTTAATGATGAGGCCGCCATGCATTGGAATGTTTGGGAGCGACAGAGTTAATGATGATGAGGGATTGGTAGATCAGCTGCTACCTAGTTCCTGTTGCCTGGCTTTCTCCCCGCCTTGCAACAAATGGATTTCTCGAGTATCCTTTTCGGTCGTGGCCTGTGCACCCCCACTGACCTATTGGCGATGCCTCTAAAGACTCATGAGCCACTCAAAGTCACAACAAAGCAACCCTCAAAGTCACCTCAAAGTCATTAATGGGATAAGAAGAACTTAAGAAGATAACTACTTGGCTTAATTCTTGCATTGTGCATATTGCATTAGTTATTAAGGGATGATGATGTTTATGTATGGAATGTGTAACAAGGAAAGCTTAATGATGAATGAAATGTATGATGAAAGGATTCAATGATGATGAATGATGACAAAGATGAAAGATGAAGTAAGAAATAAGTATGTGAAAGATACATATATGTATGAAGTTTTATTATGCTCTACATGTTATGGAAAAAGATGTTTATGTTATGATGATGTGTTTATGTTTATGCTTCTGATATTATTATGAACATACCTATCTATTGTGCCATACATATCTGAGCTTTATCGCTCATGGTGGTTTTGTTTGCCCTCTGCTTTGGATCCTGCAGGTCAGTGATCTAGGATGGCATGATTCTTGGTGGTGCTAGTAGCGACAGGTGTTCGTGATGATGCTGCTTGCACATGAGTATTGGTCCAGTATGATGTCTGTCAGTCTAGTCTATTTTAATCAGTCTTAATAAGGAAAGAATATATTATATGATGTGAGACTATGAGACAGCATGTCATGTATACGTTCCGCATTTATGTTATGAAAAGAAGTATGAAGATTAATGTTTTATATTTATTTCAAATATATATATATATTCCACATTATGTTGACTAATCTTGTTAGTCAACCCTTAAGTCAAGTATAAGTATGATGTGTAGCGTCTTCAGGTCCACATCTTTACCACGTGGCATGGTGTGAGTTTGGGGTCGTTACATTCACTATATATTTGACTGTGTTTTGAGTAGATTGGTATCGCACCTTAGTGTAACCTTTAACAACATGATCGGTCACTTGGCTTGCATCAAACCATGAAGCCTTAACGATTGGTACGCCAAACTTCAGGATTACTAGCCTTATCTATCATCAGAAAAAAGATACCTAATTAAGTTGCACTAAACTTGAAAGCTTTGGAGGCAACAGGATGAAAAACAAAAGAAGACAACAATCAAGCTTCATCATGCATGTATTAGTACATTAAACTTGCAAAACATTGCCAGATAGGTTTTTTTATAATTATATATATATATATGTATGTATATATATGTATATAAATGTTCATTAATAGCTAATATTATCATTATTATCTTTTTAACGTGGCTTTCTGTAATCATCAGAGTGTAAGTATATAAAATTCTTTTTCTACCTAGACTTTACCACATGATGCGCTACGAAGCAATATATGGTACCGTGAACTTTCTTTATATCAAACGAACTCTTTTGAACTTTTTTTCCTATTCCATCAGCTTACCAACATTAGAGCCAAAGCAGATTTCAAGAATGCCTTCAAGACTTGGGTACAAACAGAAGCAATAAAGTTCTTCATCTCTTGCAGCAACCTTAAAACCACACCAAAGAGATGAATTCTTATAAGGGAACAGATCCATCGTGCAGCCGATTCAGAAAAACCAATCTTCCACTACAAGAAAAAATGGTTTTAGGGACCAAACACATTGGTTCCTAATTACATTGTTTTTTGGTTCTTATTGTTTCTCGCAACCAAAATAATTTTGGTCCCCCTTGGTCCCTGCAAGCTCGTCATTAAAAGTGTTTGCCACCAAAATTTTGTCATTGGTGTCAAAAGATAGTTATTTTAAGGACTACTAATTTTAGTCCTTAAAAGTATATCTTTAAGGACCAATACTTTTGGTCCCTAAAGTTCATGCATTAAGAGACCACTGATTTTAGTCCCTAAATTTTATATTTTTAGGGACTAATAGCTTTGGTCCCTAAAGGAATATGCTTTTAGAACCAATAGCCTTAACATCTAAAATGTACTTATTTAAAATATTATTATTTATTACTATTATTGTGTTAGAATATTAGTAATTATCAATTACTGATAACTTATTTGGATAAAATATAATATTGAAAGAAAGCAAATTGAATTGATTATTCAATTTATATGAAACCCATTCTATAAAACAAATAAATTCATTATAATTCAACATTGTCCACATCCTTTTTACAGAAAAATGACTTTCATATATTGATAACAATAAGAAAACACCGGACTTCTTTTAAAATGCATAAAAACATAATCAAATTGAAATGTTGTGAAGTTGGTCGTAGAAATAAGTTGAAATGTTGCTTTCTTCATGTTGTTCCCTTCGTCCTTCATGAAACGTTCTACACAAGCATCACTACAAAAGTTATCCTACATCACAATACAACAACCGGTCAAAAAATCATCAATGATTAAGAGAAAAATGACAGAAAAAAAGTTCCTTTCAAAGTTGTCTATGAAGCATACATATATTTGATCTCAAGAAAGTTCATAGAAAGAAGTTGTGGCACAAAAGCAAAATAATAACAAGATCAAAAGATAATCATAAATTTATGTCAAATTATTAAACAATGAGAATGCATATCGTATGACTGCTTGAAGGTGAGAGGAGCTTGCTTGTCTAGAATGTAGAAACGGTTGGTCGCAATTTGGAGCTTGCTTAGGTGAATGTCTCATATGTGGGTCTGCACTACTCATAACCAGATCAGCAATAAAGCTAAATGTTCCAAAAATTCAGCAAGGAGTTGGCGTAAAGTTTAAGCTAATAAGAGAAGAAAGTTTTAACTAATAAGAGAAGAAAGTTGACGTAAAGGAGTTGGCGTAAAGGAGAATTCTCCTCGTTGTTCAACTTTTCACCATTTCCTTTCACCGCCATCTTATTGTTCTGTCTCATGAGAGGCGCAAGAATTGCCGGCGCGACCAAAATCATAGCAGCAACCTTCTCTGGAGCCTGAAAGTATGTTTCCAGGGCGACGAGGCAACCAGCTGAGTGCCTGCGATAGTGTCACAAGTAAAAGTTTTAGTTCGATGTTTCCTTAGCATTTAGTGAAATTGTACAATATATCATACTGGTTTGATCTATACCCTATCAAAATGGAGTTGCCGTGATCACCACCTAACAAGTTCATCAATGAGATAGCGGTGAGCACAGAGAATGCTGTGGAATACGGATTTAAAAACCGTAGATTTCTAGTAAGCTTGTCTCCACTTCCAGAACGTCTGATCTGCAGATCTCTAGGCGGCACTGGCGGCCTTGAAGTTATCCCGAAGGCAGGTTGATCAAAGGCTAGGACTTCTGATCCGGTCATCTGCGCCAGAGGCTTCATGACTCCTTCCCAGGAGAAAACCGAGGCACAAAAGCCATGGAAAAGAATCGTGGGCATGTTAGTACTCTTACTCCCTTCACATGTCTCCATGTCCTCCTCGTCGGCCTGCAGATCCTGTCGGCAAATCTTGTGGTGCACTTGAGCTCCTGCAACCTTGCAGAATAAGCTGTCTGCATCAGCCAGCTCTTTGAGTTCTTCTAACTCTTCCTCATCGGCGCCTGCTAAAATCTTGTCGACATGGACGTCCATCGCTGCATGCGCGAACCAAAAGCGAAATTAATAATTTGAAGCATATATGCAGAAATGGGATGCAAGAATAAGACTTTAAGGCATGCACTCAACACCTTTTCCTGGAGCACCGAATGGAGAATGCAGAGATCGTTCGCAAGGGGGAATGTTTAAATATGGCGGGAAATGGGAAGGCGCCCAGTTGTCAAGTTAGACACGTAGGGGGCACTTGGCGTTGGCAACGTTTCTTGTGAGCATTAAAAAAAGAGTTGTCTCATATCGAAAAAAAAAAAAGAGTTGTCTTTTCAGCAACAAAACATAAATTAAAAACTAGCGACAGAGTGACCAACGACAGAGGGAGGGCAAGAAAGCAAGCACGAGATGATGGTCCACTTGCATCATGGGAGCTCCGATTCTTCTGCTATTAATTTAACGTCATCTTTTCCATTTACGTGCAAAGTTAGGTACGTAAACATGTAGGGTGGAAAGTAGGTTTGCAAGTAAAATATCTAAAAAAACAACGATCCACATAAAATTCTAAATTTTTAAAAATAACAAAATAGATGAGTTTTATTTTTTTTTTTTGAAAAAATATTTTAAGAGACGGATGAGAATCAAAGTAATTATATTCTTTAAAGTATCATTAGAATAAAATGATTGTACATTATTGTATATTATAGTGCGGCTTATTTTTACTCGTATTATATATAAATATGTTAGTATATTTATATTTATAGATCCACACACGATCGGAAAAATGAGAAGTGAGTTGCTATTTTATAGAACTGCACGCTCTGTCTTATTATTATATTATATTGAATGTTATTGATATATAAAATTATTTAGTTACCATAAATTTGATTTATGTGGATACATATTGAAAATATATGTCATAAATACTGATATTAAAATATATAGCATAAGATTAACATCACTTTATAGATTAAAAATACTTATAATATTGTCGTAAATGTAAATTAATTAAAAATATAGAGACTAGAAACTTGATGTTTTTTAAAATAAAAAATTATCCAAAAGGTATAGGATAATGTTTTTTTTAAAAAGTCATTTCACCATCATCACTTTGAAGATATTACTTGGTTAAATAATATAAATGGTTTCTTTTTCCCTTGTTTAACATGAAAGCATCGACTTATTTGCTTCATTTCGAATCCGTTGAAATTATATGCATACTACGAGTGGCGTCTTTTTACAATAAGAGCATCATGCGCCTGACTAGTTTAATTCACTTAGAATGGACGATAAAACTAATCAATTGTCACAAATTATTCATAATCGAAAATTGAGTTATTCAGGTTTCGAAAGGTTGACGGGATGAATTGGAGCTTCTGGATAAGACATCTTATGGGTCTATTTGTTAAATTGACACGTCCGAAAAAATTAGTATTGGAATTATTGGATTTGTTATGTTCAAAATTAAAATTATCAATGTATAAATCGAATTAAAGGCGTAATGGTCATTTTGAACCACTCTTGACACTTTTATTCTTAGGAACCAAGATAATAACTCATTACTTGTGTAATACCTCAGATTTTTAAAATAAATAAAAATAATATAAAGGGAAGATACGATAAGATAAGAAAAGATATAGTTGGTTAAGATTAAAAAAATAATTTAAATTGAAGTCAAATTATTATATTTTGTTATCAATTAAATATTTTTAATCATATGTTGACTATTTTTAAGGGAATACTAATCACATAAAAAATTATCTTATAGAATAATTAGAGTTTTAATTGTATTCAAATTTTATGAAGGGTTGAATTGCCTCCCCTATAATTAGGACTCAACCTCTCTCCTCTCATCTCATAATTTTTCTCTCCTCTCCTCTCTCTCTCCCCATCTTCCTTCTCTCTCCTCACAGGGTTAGATCAACATGGAGTAGGAGATCAATGACAAAGAAGATAGATTGGCTACATAGGACGGTATGTAATTATGATTATATTTAAGATTTTCGGTATGTAACATGACGAATCCCCTTAGAATATGTTTTCATGATGAATTTTATATGATGATCATATGCCATGAATTCTGGTTTAATCTGCATGATGTATACATGATGTTTCTGCACTAGACAAGTCACATGATGTAGATTGATTTAGAAAAATCCGTTCATGAATATAATAATGTTTATAATGTAGATTTTAAGGTCGAGAACTGTAGAAAAATGTAGTGTTAAAGATCCCCATGTATTAATGTAGCTATAGGAAAGAATCTCGGATCGATTCGGAGAAGAAAAGGGGCGGCGTTCGCCCAAAAAATTTTCATCACGGCCGTGACGGACGTATCACGGGCCGTGACGAAGGTAGTCGACGGACAGCACGGGCGGAGTTCGCCTAGAAATTTCCCATCACACATGTCACGGACCGTGACGGCGGCAGTCGAGAACGGCATGGTCGCAGAATTCGCCCAGAACTCCCGTCACGACCTTGACGACCATGTCACGGGTCGTGACGACGGTAGTCACGCCCGTGACCATCTGGTCACGGGGCTGACGATGGAAAGAATTAAATCACCCAGGCACGGCCATTCGACTTCGTCACGGGCCGTGATGTCGAGTCGTGATGCCTACCGTGAAATCGCTTGCACCAGGGAGATTCAACGCTCGTAAACTCACCACTGAGTTTCACGAGCCGTGACGACACATTACGGACTGTGAAGGATGAGAATGAAGTACGTGCAATAGTCGGTATCGCGCCCGTGAACTGGGTTCACGACCACGAAGGGAACATCACGGGCTGTGATGATATGTCACGGGCCGTGAAGCATGATATGACGGAAAAGTTACGGCTGTGATATGGATATAATGGGCCGTGAAATCGATAGTCACAACCGTGATATGTATTTCACGGGTCATGAGATGAAGATATTCTGATTCTTATAATAAAATAATAATTTGACGGATGCGAAACCCTAACCCTAAACAACCATATTGATTGATTGAATATTGATGTAATTGTATTGATTGATTGGATATGAATTGATGAGCGGTAAAACGATAACATAGCGTGTAATGATTGTGCTTGAGCTTAAGCTTGAAGAGGAGGACTCCTGGCTATTGCGTTCCTTAGGGGACTATTGTTATTGCGTTCCTTCGGAAATTATTGCGTTCTTTCTCCAGGGAACTATTGCGTTCCTTCGAAAACTATTGTATGGATATGGAGACTTGGTCAGAGAGAACCCCATGACCTTGCTAGCCATTATTGGTACTGTGGATAATTTGAATCTTCAATGCATTGATAAAGACTCACATTGATTGTTAATGATTATTTCATCTAAGGCAAGATAAATAGAGAATGATATATTGATGATGACTTGAGTATATTGAAAGGAATGATATTGGCATCACTAGAGAAGGTGATTATTGTTACTCATGTTATCCATTGGATATTGATATTGAAAGGTAAAGTTAAAGACCAAAGACAAATGACGACCCTATTGAGATATTGTTAATTGTTAAAGCTTATTGTCAACTAATTTAGGGGACTATTGTTATTGCGTTCCTTCGGAAATTATTGCGTTCTTTCTCCAGGGAACTATTGCGTTCCTTCGAAAACTATTGTATGGATATGGAGACTTGGTCAGAGAGAACCCCATGACCTTGCTAGCCATTATTGGTACTGTGGATAATTTGAATCTTCAATGCATTGATAAAGACTCACATTGATTGTTAATGATTATTTCATCTAAGGCAAGATAAATAGAGAATGATATATTGATGATGACTTGAGTATATTGAAAGGAATGATATTGGCATCACTAGAGAAGGTGATTATTGTTACTCATGTTATCCATTGGATATTGATATTGAAAGGTAAAGTTAAAGACCAAAGACAAATGACGACCCTATTGAGATATTGTTAATTGTTAAAGCTTATTGTCAACTAATAGTTTTTTTATATATTGATTATCTTATTTATGATCATTTACATATTGAGTGTCAAAACTCACGGGAGGTTCATCTCCCCTACAAATTCAATTTTGTAGGTAAATATGTTCAAATAGATGGTGATGCCTCAGCGACAACGTGATGACGTTCGTGATGAGATGACTTGCACATGACATAAGTCTTGGTATTGACTTCCGCATTGATAGATTCATAGTTTTGACCAGCGAATTTGTCAAAGTATAGTCAAAGATGTAAATTGGTAACGTCACCAGGTTCGCATTCTACTAAGTGGCGGGGTGTGGATTTGGGGGCGTTACAACTTGTTTAAAATTCTTTTAATTCAAATTTATGCATTTATCACTGCTATTAGAATTCGACTACTGTTAAATCATTTTTTTTTCTAAATAGTGTTTGGTTTAACTGCCTTGTTTAATAAACACCAAAATAAATAACTATGAGATATGATGGAGTCCTCGTTTCACTAATGGACGTAATTATTGTAGGCAGTTCTCACGCGTGGAACAATAATTGTATTACATTTTATTTTATTATTTATTTTCATATATGCAGTGTTGTAAATTATAACACAACACTTATATATAGTGCATGTATATTGATATCATCTTGTGATCACTGTACACTCATATCTTTATATAAAATATAAATTGACCGTTTACAAATTAAGGAAGTTGTTGGTCTAAGAATTACTCGGATAAGATGAAATTAAATACGGTAGAGAGAATAATTAAGGATGATGATCCCATTTCGAAATGACACTTCGCCACTTTTAAATGTTCTAACGTAGTTTTGTCTCCATCCAGTAATGGATTGTCTTTTGTTTCCTTACGTGCTTCTTTTTCCTTTCTTTTCCAAAAATTGCTAATGGATGCATATGCATGTATGACGTAGTTAATTGATGATTGTTCAAGAGGCTGCTAATGAATAATTCTTACAGTTATGTTATTCTTGCATGCACATCATTGATTGTGGAGCCATATCAAGAACAATCTTATATATATTTATATTTATATATATATATAT
>LTAE01007693.1:0-12956 GCA_001647135.1 Pontederia paniculata | reverse complement strand
TTCACATCCTTTGGACGACCGCTGCACACATAGAATTTTTTTGTTATGTCTTCTATGTGCATAGGTCGTTCGTTTATCAACTTCAGTCGACCTATCATTCTTTGAACATCAAAATCATGTCTTTCAAAACACAATACAAAAGCTCATTAGTCCAGACTAAGTTCCCTCACAAATTTGTGATCACCAAAACAATCTCGGGATCCTAGATTCAACAAACCCTTGCGTGTGTCCAGAGGCAGACCTCGCAGGCGCACCGGAAGCAGCCCCGCACATGACGGACGCAACCCCCGCGCGATCGGACGCAGCCCCTGCACACGCGTCGGAGGCAGCCCTGCGCGTCGGACACAACCCCCCGCACGCGGAGGCAGCCCCGCATATGTCGCAGCCCTTCGTACACACAAGATGAAGCGTTGCGAGTAGGCACTAGCCCTAGCGGCCGACATAGGGAAATATTTCAAAGGGAGATCGGCCAATGGAAAAGAAGAGAGAAGGATGATGAAGACAACATAGGAGGAGGGGGAGGGAGGTCTTACCGGTGTTTGCATTGATCCGATGACCTGATTGACGATGAGGGTGGAGAGAGACGATACACTGACTCAAGGAGACAATGAGCGAAAGGGGAAAGATTGAAAGGAGTCCTGATTTTGTTTGGGTTTAGCGAGCAAGCTTTGCTCGGAATATTTCTTGCTAACCTGAGTAAAAGTTTTTCATCATTTATTTGCAAATTCACTTGCTATATTTAATTTATAAAGAAAATGTCTTCTCGTTTGAGAAAGTATAGTTCTTACTCACTAATTTGTTCGCAAATCTGCTCATAAACGATGAACACCATTTTTATTCACTAATTTGGTCACTAAATTGCTCTGAAATATATGATTTTTGTTTAAAAAATCACGCTCATAAATTGTTCATCAATTATTTGTCAACAACAAGCAAATTATCGAGTAAAATTTTCTCGCTAAAACTTGATCACTAATTGACGTTTTTCTTGTAGTGATCATTAATAATATAGTTGTAAGAACTTCAGTTGCATTGGCATGAGACAATGCCCATTAATTTTAGTTCAATAGGTTCAAGCACAATTCAATCTTTTACTTAGAATCCTTTATTTTTTTAATTATTTTTTTATCCTAAGTTATTCAATTATCACAATCAATCATTAGTGAATCTTTAACATGGTTCATGGCTTTTGCCCAAGTGCCATTAAGGCTAGGTAGGTTTGAAATTCAGTAACAGAAATCACCAAAAGAATTTATAGTTATACCTAGAGGGATGAAGTTACAAATGTTCCTGAAGGAACCAATAATGATTATTCCAATAGGAACCTAATTGAACTTGAGAAACCCCTCTTCAGGTGTTTCAGTAGGAACCCATTAATAGTTATCTCTGGAGGGACCCAATTAAACCTAAGGGAACCCATTTATACTTGTTCCTAAAGAAACCCATAGACAGTTGTTGCAAAAGGAAACTATTGGGAAGCCAAATCATTCTCTTCATGGTTAAATTCGTCACATGCAATATTTTTTTTTTAAATCCTATTACCATTGGGATCTAGAATTTTCTTCTCACCTAACAATCAAATGATTCAAACAATAAAATAACTTTCTTCTAGTGGCAGAAACATTGGTCGTGTCCTTCGTGGACACGGTCCATTTTCGAAGACCATGTGATCAATTTTCTTCCATTAGGACATGACTCATATGATGCAAGGACACAATCGTTTTCCACTATCACATTAACAAGATGTGCCCAGGGTTCGTGGTGACCCGACTCATGTTCACTCTAGACACAACATGTGTTTGATGCAACACGGTCCGCATTGGCTCTTTTTAGTTTAACTTTGACGCGACTGGTTCAAGGTGATCCAGTCCATATTTTCTACTCCATTTGTGTGCTGGTGAACTCAAGGAACACAACCTGCGTCAAGGTGCAACACGATCCATTTTCGTCCACTCTGAGAATGATTTGTCTATTTTTTACTATCACAAATGCGGTCCGTGTCGATCTGGGACACGCCCCATGCCGAGTGCGATGCGCTTGAGAACCTAGTTCAATTTGCTGCTTTGATGCTGCCGAGGAATACGACCCACGACAAAGGGCGACATGGTCTGTTTCCCAATATTGTGATGTGATCTCGAGAACATAGCGCTGAACCGACACAATCATTACTACTGTGCGAAGTGATCTGTGTCGAAAAAGGACACGGCCTGTGTCCAAACTTTAGGGCATCGTTCATGATAAACTATTATTCTTTTATACATGAACCATAAATTACCATTATTCATCATATGACTCTCCTATTCAATCATATTCATATGAAATTCTCTAAGATTGATCCTCCTATCTACATATCTGATCACGTTTGTTAATCTTCCTCGTTTCTCATTCCTTCATGCTATGCCTTCCTCCTTTTTCGGTCCTTTAGGAGAGAGAGAGATGGCTTTCTGGTAGCTAGGGCTTGGGAGAGAACTGATGAGAATTTCCCCTCTCTTAACCTCTATTTACAAGGGGTTTTAAAGATTTAATCCAAGTCCAACTGAACTTAATCTCTATTATTTTATTCTATCTCGAAACTACTCTGATAGAATATTCACTCTTATCTCAAAGTCAGAAATCTGGTGAGCATTGCATGACCCATGTTCAATCCAAACACGACCCACGTTGGGACTTGATGTGTCAAGACTTTATTTTGTGAAGAGGACACGATTTGTGTCCCATCGAGCACGGTCTGTTTTCAGTTCTTATTTTTTATCCACCAGAACATGAACCATGTTGAATTTTTCTTTTTCAATTCGGTCTAATTTCGCTTGTTGGGTGCAACACGGTCCGTGTCTTAATTGATCTAAAAGCAATACATGATCTAAAAGCAGTACATTAGTTTAACAATCACAACTTATTGCATCTTATGAATAAATTAATTATTATTGTTATATCAAAATTCATTGGGATATTTTAGTATGAATAAATTAATCATAGATATTATTATTATTATTATTATTATTATTATTTATTATTATTATTATTATTATTATTATTATTATTATTATTATTATTATATCAAGATTCAACGGGATATTTTTAAGATATTATGAAGACACAATTAATTAGTTATCGCACATTTGTCAGCGTTCATTGCCTCTCATAATCCCTCCTGTGAGTGCATGTGGTTTCTCTGAAAATACATCTGCATGCCTAGAATTTTTTGTACACTAAAAAATTGCGTTGTACATGTAAACCTATTTTCACACGTTTATCGTAATTTTTTTGGGTTGCTCTTATAAACCAAAAGCATTGGCACATCGTATTAACTTCAATCTCCCTGCAGCCCCTCCCATAGAAGAAAGTAGAGTAGACCAGTAATAATGATTTCCTTGAAAGTCATGAACATGACATCATATTATAAATATGTTTTTAATATTGCACCGATCGCTATAGTATGTTCATATTGTATGGAATCTATATTTTTCGGGGGCTTTCGCTTTCGATAATATTTTCCTTCTCATTTTATTTTTCTTTTATTCCACCCGCTGTATCATTGAAGTGAAAACTTACAACTACCTCTTTCCTTATATATGTTAATATATGTGCATCGATCATATCATATCCTGCATTATATATGTTAGTGTACCCTGTTAATTTCTTAACGGCAAGATAAGAAAGATTGGCCATCCTAAACACCAATGTATATATTCATGGCCCAACCACTAAGAATTCTCCTCGTCGTGTTCATGTTACTGATCTTATTCACTTCTCTTGATGATGCTGCAGCTTCAGGTTCCATGTTCCGTGCTGCGGGCAGCCTCAAAAGACTATGGAAGCCTGCTCTAAAACGGCAGATTTTCTGAACGAGGTCCTGCCCAAAGACAGCCAATCCACTACTGGCCTCCAAGCTCGGCTACGATGGAGCAATGATCTGGAATACGTGGTGGAGCTCGGCGTTGGCACGCCTGCGCGCAACGTCTGTTCATAATCGACACCTTTGACGACTTCGTTTGGACGGACTGCCATCCTTGCACGCACTGCTCCCTGCAGAGCTCGGTTCCACCTTACTACCCAAGCCTGTCCTCCACCCTCCACACGCTACAGTGCAACAGCCCCCATGCCAGCAAATAATCGAGAAGGCAACGTGCACCCCGCAGTGTCAATACAGTACTTCGTTGATACAAGGGGTTCTTGCCAACGACACGTTCCGGTTCTGGCGCAGCAAAGATCCGTTCACCTTATCTTTTGGATGCAATCAGATCGACCTGTTGACCCTCGTAGACTCTTCAGGCATTGCAGGCCTCGGACGAGGGCCCTTGTCTCTAATCTCCCAACTTTCATTCTCGAAATTTTCATATTGCTTCAGCAATGCATTTAACGCCTCTCTTTCTAGCTATATGTTCTTTGGCTCCTATGCAGACCTACACAAGAGCATATCCGTCAATACAACCTCGTTCATCCGAAATTTGAACTACTACTACCTCAATTTAAGAGGAATATCAGTGGGTGCAACTATGTTGCCTCTCTCTCCAGCAACGTTCCAATACTCCGCAAATTTTAGTGGCACAATAATAGGCACGACAACCCCACTCACTTATCTGGTGCAGCAAGCTTATGACGTCCTTAGAGAAGAAGTCATTTCTCAGATCGGACTACCTGTTTACAGTCAGTCGATGGATGACTTTGGGCTCGATCTGTGCTTCCATTGGTCATCTGATGCACCTCCAAACATGTCCACTATGACGTTCCACTTTGTTGGTGCAGATATGACATTGCCCGTTAGAAATTTTCTTATTAAGAATGAGCAATTATGATGTTACTGTGGTTTGCTTAACAGTACTACCAACCAACGGCAGCATCTCGATCTTGGGAAGTTTACAGCAACAGAACTTGCAGTTCATATATGATCTGAACAATGAGACGCTGTCCTTCAGGAGCATTCAGTGCGATCAGCTTCCTTCAAGCTACGCTGTCAAGTTCAACTCAAGTATTGCCAGTCTTATCTTTGTTCTAATTCTTCTCCTTTTCTATCACCTGTTGCTGGGTTGATTGATTAAACCTTGTGATGAAAGTAAATCAAGCAATATTTAATTAAGTCGAACAGAAGTTGTTTCCTTCTTTTGTATATGATCACTTAATTTTATCATGATAATTTTGAGTACATTGGGTTTGTACGTGTGTAATACTTGGTTGATGGAAATTAATGGAAAGTATACGTGCTTCACTGCGTCAATGAAAAAAAAATTCTATGATAATTACCGAACAAAATGATCTATTGTATTATTTATCCAGTCTTGCTTGAATAGTATAAATTCTTTTTTCCTGTAATCGAAATTCAATTTTAGTATATAATCGATTGAAATATGCTAATTACTATACTTTTGGTTAGTTAGAAAGTTTCGTTTTTCTATAATGTAATATTTTTTATTAGTTGAACCTATTTTTGGAATGGTCTGCAATCATGATACAACATTTGGTGCAACTTAAAGAAAATTTCACAAAGATAAAAATATGTAATGATTTTTTTATAAAAAAGACAAAAGCTGCTACTCATTCATTTCTAATGGTAAATTGCATTCAGAATTGTCCTAGTACAAAAATTAGAGATTGTGTACAGAAAAATACGTAACGATTGCTCTAGACATAAAGATAAGTAAATTTGCCTCCAATTTTGCTGGAAAAAAAGAAAATTCCTCTTCCTCCATAGTCGTTTTTTTTAATTAAAGAAAGAATTCGGTTAACGATTTGTAAAAGTTATGGGCTACGTGAAGCTAATTTCTTTCTTACTAATAAAATATAATATTTTCTCATAACCTGCTTTTGGCAATCCGAACTTCAAGAAAATGCTCCGTAGAACTTCACAGAAAAAGCAGACTTTGTTTAGTTGAAAACAAATTTTAGTAAAAGAAAATGATGGTTAAAAGGAGTGCGGTATTTAAGATACACACGCATAGAATGATCGTGATTATTAATATTTGATTAATCTATATCAAGCATTATGATGGATGACGCTTTTAACTAAAAATTATTACATTCAGAAAGTTCGAACTTGCCTTCAAATAAGAAGAAATTTTTTATCATTCCATCCTCACTCGGTTGATCATGCATACATATCTTGCATAAATAATATGAACACTTACAACGTCTCTTTTTTTATGTTGGAAAAAAAATTATGAGAAAACTTACTTTCATTGTGTTCTAAATGAATTTAAATTTTGTATGTCACATCATGAGAAATTAATAGTGTAAGACTCGATATTATTGTATTCTATGATTCTTTTTTCAAATACACAATTTTCATCTCGTAAAAAAAAATCAAAAGGGTAACTTTTCTACTTGCCAATTGAAAAAACAGGAAAAGTCGTTTTCCTAAAAAATATTTCCCACTATTTAAATCGATGTTCTGTCTCGGTAATCGCAATTTTTCCCCTTTAGATTCGTTTTTCTGATAACATTTATATAATAATTGCGGGGACGGATATACAATTTTTTTGGTGAAAGGACGCATACACAATTTTGCTAAGGACATTAAGCTGCTTTGTTTAATTAAAAATACAGCTAAATAGCTTAGTCAATATTAATCTACTAATTAGCAACTAGAGTGGGCTTAGTAAGAAATAAAAAATATAAATTAAACAGAAGTTCTGTGCACAAGTGAAAGCAAGTGGGGTTAGTTTGTGTTCTTAAAAGAATTAATTAATTAATTAATTAATTGTCGAAGTGTAAGAAACGCGGCAACAGAAAAAATAATTAATACAGGAAGGATTCAAGCCTACAGTTAAACATTAATAGGAAAAGATCAATCTCCGAACGCTGTTTGATTAGTAAGGCAAAGGTTGTGTTTGACAGAATTAATAAACGGATAACGTTTAAGAGCGAATAGATAAAATTATTTAGCAGATAATCATTAATTATTAGTAGTTAATATTAATGGTTCATTAAGGCAATTAACTATAAACTTGAAAAAATGAAGTTCAGTTGATCTTAAATTATTAGAAAAGAAAGAAAAAAAATAGAAAGATAAGAAAGGAGTTTTATCAAACTTATGAGTTGATTAGGGTTTAGACTATATCTCCCACCGCTATCACTTGGATCAAATAATTTAATTGATTGATCCTGCAATTCTCGTGAAGGAAGAAATGTGTTAAAGGTATAGGACTCCGAACTAGATGACCTAACTACCTAATCTAATATTAATTAAGAAAGATTTGAATCAAATTAATCCCCCGTCAAATTACACTAACATGTAGTAAGCAACAAACGCTAAATTATTAAGCCTCGAACCAAGTGATGAACAACTGACGATTTATAAATTCTGAATCAAATAGATGCGAACAAACTTGCACCCGAAAGAAGGAGAAAATAGCCAAGAAAAATATGCAAAAAATGGCCCATGTCGTGTTAAAAAATGGATTGCATTCCAGGGGTGATTAAGTGCAAGTTGCATTCAGCGTAGAGAAAAAGGCCAAAGTTAGTTAAGAAAATGGTCTATTTTCCTCGATAGCCAAATTAAATATTAAGAAAATAATGTTTCAATGAAATTCGACGATTGAAAAAGGAGAACATGTCCCACGTTCTTAGGGGAAACGATCTGTGTTCGACTTTCGAGAAGAAATTTAATATTATATTTAATAAAAAAATCTAAAAATAAATTCAATTGTAGAAAAATCTCGTTATCAGTATCTCTCGGTTAAAGCCAACAAAAAGACAATTAAAAATTAATAACCAGAATAAATAAGATGCAAGTTCATAGTTTGCAGAGATTATAAAAGTAGTCAATAAAATAACAGTGATAAAATAACAGATTTAATCAAAGTCTATCCCCTAAACATATAATTAATTTAGCATAAAAATTAGAACAAAAAGACTAACAAATTTCTTGCACGGTTTCGTCGTCTCTTGATCTTCAGGTTGAATCACAAGCTTCTCCTTGTTAGTTGGCTTGACATCACTTCAGAATTGGTAATGAATAGTGAGGACATATCTGAGTGAGTTCTTTGTCGCTGCAACAAGGTCTATTTATAAGTGAAAATATGAGACGATGGCCTCCATCGAATGCTACGAATGGTTCCTTGATCAACAAGAAAATGATTTTAGCCTTTATTTGCATTGACCATCATATACGTGCATGTTAGTGTTGCTTGACAACATGGCCCGTTTGAGTTGATGATGTTTGAATCTAACACGATGTTGAACGCGGTTCGCGTTTCATCCAGATGACGACACGTGGCACAATCAAATGGAAGGGCAGATCCGTTTTGGTATGGATAACTTTGATCGGGACAGAACATAGACCGTTTCTTCAATTGACATGGTCATTTTGGCTTTCCAAAATGCGTCTACTTCATCCTTCAACCAAATCGTACATTTTTTTATGTTAACACAACTCGTTTTTGTATGTTTTTCTTTAAATATGGCGTGCAATATGAAATTGATATGTAATTTGCCATAAAATCAATAGTTTTGCTTTGAGAATTCACTAAAAAATACACTTGGATAGTTTCTGACTTAAAAATAAATAAAATTAAAGAAAATAATATATGATTTTATATAAAAATATGAGAAAATGATATACATATATATATATATATATATATATATATATGTGTATATATATATATATATGTATATATATATTTGTTCGCATCAAGCATCATCCATGGCCCATTAAATTTATAGTACATAGTAACATCTTAACCATGTCCATGTTTCATCTCAAGACATTACTTATTATATATTAACTTATTTACATTATCACCCATATTTATAATCTTGTAGTAAAACTCGATTAAAATTCACAAGAGATCAAGTTATTGATAAAAATGGAAGAAAGCGACAAGGAGTCGGTTAATGATTTGATCAATTGATTTTCATTTTCAAGCAGTATCAATTTTGACCAAGAAAATTTCTCTAACTATTATGGTCATCTTCTTCTCGACGAAAGGATTAGTGTGGCACCCCCATTTCCTTGAAATGATTGAAACGATGAAAAAATAAGGTGAAGTAATAGGGGCGAAGGCGACTAGCGGTATCTCTCTTTGTTTCTTGGCGTGAATGCACGAGAGAAGGCTATTTAGAGAGGGTTCTGCAATTTCTTCTATTTATGGTTTATTTAATTTTTTCCCATTGAAATAAAGTATCGTTCTCTAATTTAACTATTTACAATAACGCCATTATAGTAACTTATAATAAATTTTGGGCGTTTCGTCATGAACTGATTCATTATGAACTCATTTAGCATCTCTTCCTTAAAAAATCCAATATGATTTAATTATTTAAACCTTAAAAGTTGTGGCCTTTTCTCTCTCCAAGTGCATGAGTGGTGAATACATGCTAAAGGAGAAAAAAACACATTTTTTTTTCTGTTGGTGAGGGTGTGCAGCAAACAACTTGAAAGAAAAAAAAATTGTCTTGTCAAACTAGGGCTAGAGGGATTTTGCCCTCTTCCGCTGGCGGACAGGACAAACGAGAAAGGAGAGCTGTTGGAGAAAGATATCAAAGGAGGTTCTTGTTAAAAAGTAAGAAATTATGAATAAAATCATATTTGAAATATTTTTGAAGGTTTCTTAATATTATAATTACAAAGAATCTAATCGAGTGATATTATTTATATAATTTATTTAGTATTTTTCTTAGAGAATATTTATTTATCTTATTCTCATTGAATTATCATTTTAGTTTTGGGCAAAATCCAAAAAAACTTTATAATTCAATCTTATTGGAGGGTTCTCACGTAATTTATATATGTAATTTCCCTATGGTTTGCATAGTGAAATTGCTATGTAATTGCCTCGTAATTTTTTACCTTCTCATTGAAAATTTTTTTACATAAATTTGTCTCGTTTTCTTCTTATTATTTTTTGTATATGATATTAGCTTATATTATTTGATTCATATATAGCAACTCGAGAGAATTTCAACAATTGGCATTGGAGAAATGCTATTTGGATGTTTCATTTATGTTAATTAAATGGGGAAAAGCTATTTTAGTAAGATGTAACCGACGTTGAATAATTATTTAATTTGAAAAATAAATGATATTCTTTACTATAAGGACTTTTTTTTATTCCGTTGACTTAAGAAATAAAATGCCAAAAAAAATATTGATAATTGAAAAAAATACACAAAAGATTATCTGAATGTTTAGATAATTTATTGATGTTAATATTTTTCATCATGCTGTTTAAGAGACAAATGCATATGCATCATGAAAAAATTACAAGTTATGAGAGGAATATAATCCTGAATATAAATCTTTGTGTTTTAAAAAAATAGGAACTTAAAATTTAAAGATTTAAATTCTATTGTTTAACTTTAGTGAAATTTAGGATGTAGTAAATTAATTAAGAACAATGAAAATAACCTTTGAAGATGAGATGCAAGGATTAATGCTTCTAAGTTTTCTTACCGGATTATATGGGTACTTTGGTGATGGCACTCAATAATTCTTTTTCGTGTTACAATATGGTAAGAAAGAAGTTGCTGAGACTTGAAGAAACAACAAAATGAGAAGAAACCTAAGGTTCAGATAGTTAAAATATTATTGTGATGACATCAGAGGACAATCTTATATTTATTTTAGATGGAAATGAATTAAGAATACAATGTCACATACTCTTCTATTGAGTGAATAGTCGATTCAAGAGCTTCACATAATGAAACTATTTTGAAAAAAAATACTTCAACATGTATAGAAATAATATTTTGGCACAATAAATATAAGCAATAATACTTTGTCTATAGTTATAGAAATTCGAAATGTATATATACAGACATATATTGATTGTTAGTTGGTCCTTATGGGTGTCAAACACATACCAAATTTACGTCTCAGTATGATTTCTCATCAACTTTTGGATCAAGAAGATATCACTATCATATTGATGATAGAAGTTGAATATTGATTAAAGGATTCGGGATTCATGATTGTTGATAAAGGAAAGATATTAAGTGTTTTGTACAAGACTTAAGTGTTGGTTAGGGGTGAAAGGAGGGTAAAGAAGGGGAAGGAAAAGGAGATTAATAGTTTAACCCTATCTGGTTGCATTTTTAATAGATGAGAATGAAGATAAATGGAGACATTCCTCTTCAAAAGTTCATTTTTCTTTTAACCCCAAATTGAGATGTAAGTAAGGAAAAAAAATATATATTTAAACATATTTTCAATTTTAACGATATAAAATTAAATATATAAACATATATATTAGGATATATTCATCCAATAAAAATTATAATTTCCTTCCGTTCCGTTTACTTGTATCGTCCTAACAAAGTTAATCATTCTCTTTCATTTCTTTCTCTAATTTCCTTTTCCCTCGATTACCTTCCCTTCCCCTCAATAATTGTTGAACCACACAGACCCTAAAGGAATAAGCTTCATCAAATACGTGATACAAAAGATTGGGAAACGTTTTTGAGAAAGGAATGTAAGCTCTAGCGAGAAATTCTCATGGATGTTACTTTTATTAAAGATAAAACGTTGAATACTTGTGATGATTGTTTGTTTGTTAAGCTATGTAAATTGTCTTTTATGTTTAGTTTCAAAAGTAAAGAAAATATATTGAATTTGGTGCATTTTGATATGTGTGGTTCAATTTTCAACTTTTAGGTGGAAAGAGATATTTTATTACTTTTGTTGATAATATTTCATGAAAATTGTGAATTTTTCAAAACTTTCATGTCATGGATGAAGAGAGACAAAAAATTGCAATATTTTCGCACAAATAGTGATGGTAAATATGTATCTCGGATGTTCAAGATTTATTATCTAAAGCATGACATCAAACATGAGAACATATTGCTTGAAACTTCATAGCATAATCGTATTGCTAAAAGTATCCATTAAAAAATGAGGATGACTAAGCTACCGAAATCATTTTGGAGTGCAACTATAAATATTGTGTGCTTCCTAGTTAATTGATCTTGGGTTTCTTTAAATTTTGATACTCCTTAAAAGTTGTGAACTAATAAGAATGTTTGTTATTTCCATTTGAAGATTTTGGTTGTAGAGCTTTTGCACATGAAGAAACAATGATAGAAATTGAACGACAAAGGTAAAGAGTACATATTTCTGGGTTTTGAATATGCGAAATCTAAATACAAGTTATGAAATCCGGAGAAGAACTAAACATCAAAAGCAAAGATGTGATGTTTTATGAATTTGAAATAGCCTTATTTCCTTGGATCTCCCTCGAACTATAACAAAATTTCAAAATATAACCCTAAACTATAAAATAAGGAAAAAGTAGGTCTAAACTTTTTCAATTGGATAATTTGACCATGTCGTCTAGTTTTCCATTTTTGTATGTTTCTTTGATTTATGAAATGACCATTTTATCATTTCATTAAAAAACATAAAATTTCTTTTCAAGATGTCGTGCGAGCGAACATGCTTGTGCGATCTCTACTCTCGTGCAGGCGAGGCAAGAACTCGCCTTTACTAAAGAAGGTGATCATTGTTTGTAGGCCTGTGATATTTGGCAGTGACGAGAAAGCTACGTTGCTCCTCTTCGACTTCGATCTGCACCATCATAAGGACCAAATGGTGCTAGGGCTAATGGAAAGTTCATCGACCTTGGCCACTGAGCTAAGTAGATGGTTTTCATGCTCCGACATAACTTGTCATGATCACCACAAACAGATGGACGCGGCCAAGCAAGAACGGGCGGATAATGCTGTTGGACTCAAATAATAAACCCTTAATTTTGATGATAACAAACTAATGGAGATTACTAATATATTGTTTGAGCCATGAGAATGACAGGTGATATGTTCAATGAAATGAAAAGGATCTTCCGGATGAGTCTTCTAACTAAACATCACAAGTCGGATGGAGTTCTTCATCAAGTCGGTTGAATCTGAAATAAGTCGGTTGAAGTCAAATGGGAAGTCGGTCGAACCCATGGGAAGTCGGTTGAACCAAACACACTGCAGAATCGAAGGTCGGTTGATGCATCAATGAAGTCGGTCGAACC
>LTAE01007692.1:10720-22241 GCA_001647135.1 Pontederia paniculata | reverse complement strand
TATATATTCCTCCTTTAATGTTGGTCGACCGCTTCATATGCTTAGGACGACCACTGCACACATGTAGTTCTTCTAATATATCTTTCGTGTGCATGGGTCGTCCATTCCTTCAGCTTCGGTCAACCTATCAACTCCGAACTTGAATACATCCTGTTACAGAAATCAACTCAACAAGTTCATCAGTATAGACTAAGTTTCCTTACAAATTTGTGATCATCAAAACGCTCTCGGGATCCTAGATTCAACAAATACTAGAAGCACAATACAATCATCAATACGTAATATGCAATTATTCAATAAACAATATTTAGCCATAACCATGTTTTACTATTAACACATGTATTTTAATAATATCAATGTGGCAATTAACAACAATCAATACTATATATCATTTATCAATAATCAATTAATTAACAATTAATAATCATCAATAAATAATTAATCAATGCATGATTATTAATAATCATCAATTAATAATTAATAATAATAACAATTCAATAATTATTATCAATTAAGCATAAATAATATCATATAATTTTTTCATTAATTATTAGATTGAGATTAGATCTTATAGGCGCTGCGACAATCCGTAGTACAATCATTCTTTACTAATCCAATAATTTCTAAATTAATATTAATTAATTTGATAATTAATAAATAAGGATCCCTACCACATACCTCTCTTCTATAGTCTTCTTTTCCGAGTTAGATGGTGGCATCACTTTCTTTCTTTTCTTTTCTTTTTCCTTTCCTCTCTCCTTTCTCTTTCTTTCTTCTCATTTTCTTTTCTTCCTCCCTTTTCTTTTTCTCTTGGCTAGCTTTTTGGGCATGGGAGGCTGGTGTGCTCTTTTTATAGCACACCTCTTCTCTCATTGGATGAGAGAAGGGGCAAGAACCCCTCCTCACAACACGTCAAGTGTTGTGAGGCGGTTTTGTTTTTTATGGGTGTTACAATACCCAACAACCATCAGGGTGTGACGATGATATTGGCATCCCACCTGAAACTATCTCCATTTATGAGGAAGTTTTCTCACATATAGCAGCACTCTCGGTTGAGGAACCCATGACTACAACCCAGGTAGAGTTTAAACCTCTTCCCTCTACCCTCATGTATGAATTTCTGGGTATTTCCTATGATTGTAAGCTCGACCTTGAATTCTGAACAAATTGACCAGCTGCTAAGGGTGCTTAGGAAGTATAGAAGGGCTATAGGGTACACCATAAGTGATATTAAGGGTTTGAGCCCATCCTTATGTATGCATAAGGTACCATTGGAGAACAACATTATGCCCACCATAGAGAGACAAATAAGGTTAAACCCTAACCTTTGATAGGTTGTGAAAAAGGAGGTACTTAAACTATTAGACTTTAATTTGATTAACCCTATATCCGATAGTTCTTGGGTCAGTCCCATGCAGGTTGTCCCCAAGAAGGAAGGTATGACTATGATTTAAAACGACAAAGGTGAGAGCATCTCCACTAGGACCCCTATCGGTTGGAGGATGTGTTGATTTCAGGAAATTGAACAAAGTCACTAGGTTAGACCACTTCCCCTACCTTTCATTGACATGATTCTAGAGAGATTGGCTAAATATAGATATTTTTGTTATTTGAATAGCTTTTCTAGTTTTCTTCAAACACCTGTTCATCAAGCCAACCAGAATAAGACTACCTTCACTTGCCCCTATCGTACCTTTGCCTATAGGAGGATGCCCTTTGGGCTTTGTAATGCACCTACCACCTTCCAAAGGTGTATGGCAATAATTTTTTTGATTTCATTGAAAATATTATGGAGGTGTTCATGGATGACTTTTTCATCTATGTCTCATCTTTTTCATGTTATCTAACAAATTTGGAACAAGTGTTGAATAGGTGCCAAGAAGTGAACCTTGTGCTCAATTTAGAGAAGTGTCATTTCATGGTTCAACAGGGGGTCTGGGTCATGTGGTATCAAGTCAAGGAATAGAGTTCTTAGCCTTGGCCTTGTATATTCTCGAGTTATCGTATGCCTCCAGTCTTAGCTCTTCTACCTCATTGAGCTGCATTCTCCTATGTTCTCTAGCTTCATTCAAGTAGAAATTTAGGTATCTTATGGCCCAATAGGCCTTGTGCTATATCTCAACAGGTAGGTGACATGCTTTACCATAAACTAGCCAGAATGTGGTGGCTCCAAATGATGTCTTGAAGGTCGTCCTGTATGCTCAGAGGGCTTCATCTAATTTTGAACTCCAATCCTTTCTAGACTTGGAGACAACCTTCTCTATGATGTTTGATCTGCCTATTACTAACTTCCACTTGGTTGTGGGTCTGAGGCTGGTAGGGGGTAGCCACCTTATGGTTGATACCATACTTCTTTAGCAAGTTTTTGAAGTGATTCTCAATGAAATATTTTCCCCATGACTAATAACCACCCTCGGGATGCCGAATCTGGGGAAGATGATCTTTGTGAAGAAATTTTTGCACTATTTGAGCATCAAACCTAGCTTTAGGAATGGCCTCTAGCCATTTTGACATGTAATCAACAACCAACAGGATGTACTTGTAGTGTCCCGATGTAAAGAATGGTTACATGAAGTCCACTCCACATACATAAAAAAATTCTAATGTTAGAGTACATATTGGGGCATCTCTTGTCACTTAGATATAGATCCAGATTACTGGCATCTGTCACAAGATGAGACGTAATTGTGTACATCCTTGAAGAGAGTCGGCCAACAAAATCCTGCCTAGAGTATCCATGTGCCAGTCCTCTAGGTGCCGCCATGTCCTCCATAAGCTTGGGTGTGACAATTTGCTATGATGGAGGTGATTTCTTTAGCAGGGACTGATGCAATATTTTTGTCCCAAAAAATTGTTGCAAAAACTTAATGCTAATAGAAAAAGATTGCTAGAAAGTACAATAATCCTTCAAGTAATAAAGTGTATACAATATGGAGTTGTCGATCGCATGAGGAATTAGTTTAACTAACTATCTAACTTGAGGGGTAATAGGAGATAACAATGAGTGGTGAAAGGGTGAAGAAAATGAAGTAACATAAAGGTTAAAGTAAACTAATGATGTCTAGGACCTTAGGATGAGAGATATGATCAGGAATAAACTTAGTTAACCTCCACAACAATTGATTTAAGCAATGAAAAATAATTTGATTCTCGGATGGATTAGGAACACCTAATATATGACCTCCTTTAACCGGTAAACCAACTATCCTAGACCTTTGTAAAACTGAAAGCACTCCTTAATGGATCTACTTTCAATCAACTCAGATTAGGATGCACGAAGATGTATTCCTAAACTATTGAACCATCCTTAATGGGATAATCCAACAGACCATAAATCTAACAGTTCTTAACGGATCAACAAGATAGGATTGAATTGAAGCAATCATGTTCATACGAATCAATTTAAGTATAATCAATAATAGAAAAGGGCCCCACAGTTTGCCCTACAAAAAAGACTATTATAAACTAGAAATATGGTAAAAAAGGTTACAAAAAATACTATCCCTGAAACGTGCCAACAAAAGGCCCACACACACACACAAAAACCCCCCACTCATTTCTCTATCTTTCTTTCCCCCCCCCCTCTCGTTCCTTCCTCACGCACGACCAACCCACCGCCCTCCCCATCGCTCATCTTTGAACCGCCGTCATGTCGTCGTCCGACCACAAAAATGGCACAAATCATATACAATTTCAAACTCTCGACGAGGCGAACACAATGGTAGGAGTCGATTTGTGTTTGGGTGTGTGCGCGAAACTTGGAGGTGAAGACCTTTCTCCAACGCATTGACGAAATTCGGCAACGCAGAGGCGATTCGAGGCTGATTATTTTCCGGTGAGTTAAGACATCGGCTGAACTTGACTATGATTGATTTTTTTGGTGGAGTTCAATTGATTTCCAAAATATTTTGATACGCCTTCATTACAGCTTCGTGATTTCATCATTTTGGGGGTTTGTCGACGTGATTCTTCACGTTGCTCAATCATCGGTGAGTACTCGCTGGCTGTTAGTCTAATCCATTTAATGGTGAGATCTGATGTATTGTCCCTTCTTCCCTTCCCTTCGGTAGCAGCCACGGTTTGGCATAGGCACACGTTCATCGCCGCGGCTGAGAGAGAGATATGACGGACACGACTTTTCTTTCCAGTGAGCGTAATCTAGTTTACTTGCTGATTTCTTGCAACATTGATCTTTTTTGATTGATTGTTCTCATCGGATCCTTGAATCTCCCTCAGCCGTGACCCATCGAAGCTGCAGTTATGACATCATTGAGGTTGGAGCAGAGACTACTAATCTGAAACCCTCCGCTTCTCTTCTAGTTTCGGTGAGCAGTTAATGACTATGTGTTTACATGTATAAACATAGATGTATAATGTTGATAAGTGAAAAGTAGTTAGGGGACTGATGGCATTCTAAGCTGAATTAAATTATAAGTATAGGAATGATATGGATTAAAGTGTGAAGGGTTGCTTATTAGTCAACCTGGATTAAGTTAATTAATTTGTCCTATTGATCTGAATTATGGTAAGTATGTAGGCTTAGCAGCAGAATCTTTATGCATATCTTTTAGTTTGATTTATGGTAATCATGCTGAGTTAGTTATCTAATTAAGAATATTTAGTTTCTATTGGAAATTATTTGATGTTGTGTCAAGGATATTATATGATTATGGATATGTAAATGAATGCTCATCATCTGTGGTTAGGTACTAATTAAGTATAGACTTGTGTTATCTCAAGATGGATTTGGATGGAATAAAACTTGAATAACTGTTGAATGAACAATCTGAATTCTGGAGATTAATATGAGGAGTTAATTTGAATCAGAATGTTTAATGTGAAATATCAAGCTATTTCTGTGTAGCTATCAAATAAGACAAGGCCATATGCATATAAGTGTTTTGATAGGTATGCACAAATTGTTGATTAGATATAGTTGTGGATTTGTATAGTGATGCATGCATTTTACAACATATTTTAGGGCTTGCATTAGGCATTATTTTAAGTCATTCTGTCAATGCATGCATCTATTTTCTATTTTATTTGATTATATTCTTCCAAGTCCAAAATCTAATCTTGTTTGGTGTATTTTGTAGGAAATCACATGGAAAGGTGGAAGAATGATCAAAATCAACTGAATATTGCAAATGGACGTGCTCGAGGAGAAGAAATCAACACCTTGGAGCCATCACGGGCCGTCACATCATGTTACTGGCCGTGATGAGTGAGTATTAGCAACAACGAAGCCATGATCGAATGTGCCCGAAGCAGTGCAACATTTCGACTTATGAGTTACTATGGTGTAAATCACAACCACAATGTGCATATCACGACCACTTGCCGAGAGCTTGCAACCTGAAATCAGATCCATCACGGGCCGTAACATATTGTTATAGGCCGTGAAGATGGATATCACAGAGCATTACTTTGTATCACGACCTATGCCGAAGTACTGCAACTTCAAATGACTTGCCACGGGCCGTTTCACTCTGTTACGGGTTGTGAAGGGTCATATCATGGAGCATCACTCGATATCACGGCGTCGATAGAAGAAACAATTTACGAGTCCAGAAGAATGACGCGCTGTGATGCATTGTTACGGGCCGTAAGATATGAAGAATTTGAGACCACAAGCTACATAGTGCCCGAGTTACGGGCCGTGACAATAGGTCACGAGCCGTGACGATTAAAGGAATAATGAAGACATCTTTATTTACGGGCCGTGACAACCTGTCACGGGCCGTGATGAAGTTATGTAGATCTGTATGTTCGCGATTCTGAGATGATTCGACGGCCAGGAAGTTTAGGATTTGATTGAAGACTCTAAAGATTGGATTCCTATAATATTTCTAAGGATTTGCATAAGTTTAATTGGACTCTCATCATCACCGTTGATCGATGAGCAAATTTGATCCAAGGGTTCACATGTAATGCAGATCTAACCCTAAGAAAACCTAGGGTATAAGAGTCTTCGTCTTCAACCTGGGGAGGAGGATGCGGGGAGGATTCCAGAAGCCGTCAACTTGTACCTTGAAGCTAGAGAACGAAGAGAATTCCGAAGGGCTGCTGAGAAGAAGTCAAGTTCATCATCCGTTAATGAGTTGTTCGTTGTCTTCACAACATCCAGAGGAGTATCTTATTCCATACCTTGTTGGGATGAATTTATTCTGTAATTTGAGATAGTTATTCTAAATATTCTCTGTTCAGTTTGAGATCATTGCTATTGCATAACTTCTATAGTTTTCGATACTTTTGGTTGCATTGATTGTTCATGAACATGATTGCTGAGTGCATTGCTTTCTCCAGTTTTGATTGAATTGATTAGTTGACTATTGACACGTCCTCTATTAGTTCATAAATTCTGTAGAATTGATTATTGACTTTTTAGTTGAAGCAATTCGTGTCCTGCGATTCAAACCCATTATGGGCATTGTCGTTTGTGGTCTGTTAGGTCAACCCGTTAAGGGTGGTTTAATAGTTTAAGGAAACAATTTACTGCATCTTTGTCATCTTCCTGAAGATACCCCCGTTAAGGGGTATTTTCTGGATTGCTTGATGCAAGATAGTTGAGTTATCCGTTAAGAGAATTCATATCTTAGGTTTGCCTAACCATCTGGAGATTCAATATTGTGTTTCATCTCATATTCGATTGCTGTGCAAGATTCTGAGTAGCAATCTTGAGTTTAGTATTATCCAGGCTCTAGTTATCATCCCTATATTATTACTATTATTACTTATATCTATATAGTATTAGTTTTCTGAAACACCCATTATGAAATCAATGTCATCTCCTATTAGCCCAAAATTCTGATTAGGTAGTTATATAATTCCTCGTGGGATCGACAACTCTACTCTTTCACTTTATTACTTGTTCGACTAGTGCACTTTCTAGCATCTGATTTTGCCTGTATCAACATTTTTCGCATCATATAGTTGCTGTTCGGAAGTTAGGAATGATCCTATATGTTATATATTATGCACAAGTTTGTAAGTGATCTAAAAAGGATGGTAAACCTACTTGAATCATAATCTTATTTATGAAATTCAGATGTATGTTTTGATAGAATTTCAGTATAGTTATGAAATTTGAGAAAATAAATCTATTAAGATCAAATAGATGTTGAGACCAAATTGGAAAATATATATATGTCAAGTGTATGATCATGCATATATAAGCGAACTAATAGAATCTAATTGAATAATGATTAGGTTCTAATCTAATTGGATAATGATTAGGTTCTCGATTTACTCGGACGCGGAGGACCCGACGAGGTCGAGTGTATCCAAGGTGAGTGGGACTTTCCATAAACCTGGAGCAATACCACATCGTTGTGGTTCATTATATTCATTTCTTTAGCTCACCTGATTGATTATGTTAATGATGTGATGATCTTTTGAGCTATTGTCTTGATGTATAGGCTTAGGTTTTCCGATTGGATTTCGTATGGATTTCAAGTACTTTGAGTTTTCGGGATTTATATATGATGTTTACTTGTATGTCGAGATTTGAAAGATTTTATGCTTGAGTGTCATAAATCCTGAAATGTTGCGGTAAGTGATAATGTCAAGTACTATTTTGAAATACTATCATGATATATGTATATCTCATGCATGTGCATTAGACATGCATGGTAGCTTACTTGGAGTGAGGGGTGTTGATGATGATGATCATAGCTCTCCCTCGTGTGGTCGAGCGATGGCTCGTNAAATACTATCATGATATATGTATATCTCATGCATGTGCATTAGACATGCATGGTAGCTTACTTGGAGTGAGGGGTGTTGATGATGATGATCATAGCTCTCCCTCGTGTGGTCGAGCGATGGCTCGTGTGGTCGAGGTGATCTACTGGTGCAATGATGACGATAGTTCATACTCGTGGCGGGTGACGACTCGCGTGATCGAGAGAAATATTCGTGGTGACGGTGTGATGCCCTCGTGTGGGCGAGTGACGACTCGCATGGTCGAGGTGGTCATCAGCTATGGCGGGATGGATATGTGATCGCAGATGGCGAAGTGTCATGACACATAGTTCAGCTCATACATAGCATGTTTTAACTCCTGCATTGATTGCAAGTATTTTATTATATGAAGATGTGTATGATATACATTTTGATCGTGTTTTCAGATGGTTTTATTTTCGGATGGTTTAAATGTTTTATAGATCCATTTCTTTCACTCACTGAGCCATTTATGTTCACACCTCTTATTATTATTGTTTTGTAGGTGAGGAAGAGGAGTTACTCCTCGAGGAGTGATGTTTTAGCTTTATGTATGATCATCGGGCTAAACAGGGACTGTCACGACCTGTGATGAAATATTGTGACTCGGGAAATGCCATATCACGGCCAATGATGAACTATAATGACCCGTAATTGACGATGAAAATTATATTTCTTGTCACTTACGACCCGTAACATCATAAAACTTTGATTTTTCATCCATGTAGAGGCTAGGAAACTCCATTACTGCCCATGAAATGTAGTGTAACA
Organism: Pontederia paniculata; assembly: GCA_001647135.1. Lineage (NCBI taxonomy): Eukaryota > Viridiplantae > Streptophyta > Magnoliopsida > Commelinales > Pontederiaceae > Pontederia > Pontederia paniculata. The sequence continues at coordinate 13,748 of LTAE01007692.1, read as the reverse complement.
ATCCGTGATAGGATATCACGGCCCGTTAAATGGTGATATGCAAAATTGAGCTCGCTGTCAAGGTCGTTATGGTGTGTAATGGCCTTGGAAATCCATATATTGCGATCTTTGGTCGTGATGTTGACTCCATTCTTACCATGCTCCCTTTTAGACCCCTCTTTGCTTCCTCCGAGTGATTTTCTACAAAATACGAAACTTGAGTAGATTTATGACTCGAAGAAAATAGAAGAAAATAAACAATGAAATTGATGCATGCTTATGACAAAAATAACCAAAATGACACAAAATATGAGCCTAAAAATATGTTGGAATATGCATGCATCAAACTCTCCCAAGCTTGGATGTTTGCTTGTCCTCAAGCAAAGTTCAAGGCATAACTCAGAATATAAAGATTCAATCATTGTGTCCAACTTGCATTACAAGTACTTTTCTAGTTCCATTAATTTATACATTCATCACCAAAGCATCTTTTCACTTTCTAAGAATCCCAACAGCATAGGAATTATGGTACTTAAACATATTCAAACTCCTTTAGGTCCAACCCTATTCATGCAACAATATCTTTTTCATCAAATAAGAGCATCGATGCTGAAAATAGAAGTATATACCGAGCTTATTATAAAAGTTAAGTTTCATTTTTTTTCTATCTTTTTTTTTCTCTTTTGAGTTCTAGCCTTTAAACAGGGTTGCACATGGAGGTTCGTGTAGCGGGCTTTCGACGGATGGCTCCCAGACCAGATGACTTTAGGGCAACAGGTGTTGAGGCATCCCTCGAGCTTACTTGCCCGACCATTCCTAGGTTCTTAGAGAGGGTTTCGAATTTCAGCAGTGGTTTGACTATTAGTGCGCTTCTCCATATTGCACAAGGGGCCCATGTAGCAGGCTTTTGATCGATGGATCCCAGACCAGTTGACCTTAGGTCACCAGGCATGAACCCCTACGGATCTAATTGCCCAAACCATCCAAGGTTCCAGATAACACATGTCATAGCCTCCTCAATTACTTTATCACATACTTATATTTTTTTCAACTCTTTTTTTCTCAAATACTATATTTTATTGCAAAACTGAGCTCAATAAACACTTATGTGTTCAATAAAAATGCAATTATTATCAAAACTAAACATAGAAAAAAAAGAGCAAGAACAAGAATTTATCGTCTTAGTTGTTGAAAATATGACTTGATGACTTGTGTCATAATTATATTCTTTTGACGATGAAAACCTTATGAAAACTTTGGAAAATATATATGCACACATTAGAATGGGGCAAGTGTGTGGAAGTTTGAAAGTCAAATTATATGCACTGAAGTTCAACTTAATATTTGTCTATGTTTCCTTATGATCTAGGTTGAGACATGAATATATTAATTGTAGCTAATTTTGTTAGCTTTCTATATGTTGAAGAATCGTCTCATTGTGATATCTACATAAAAAGTTATATACTAAGTAGTGAAGGTCTATTAAGTTCAAAGTAAAATTATATGTACTGATACCCCCCCCCCCTCTTGGTGCCAAGTGATCCTACAATTGGTATCAGATCTTGATTGTCATATTTTAAAGATATAACTTTCTTAGAGCATGACACAAATTTTTAACGAAGGGCAGTCCATTTTTCATCCACCGAGTTTTAATGATTCAATTTTTTCCTATTGGAAAATTCAAATGCAAACATATTTATGCTCTCTTGACTTTGATATGTGGGACATTATAGAAAAAGGATTTGAAAAACCAAAGAAAATTTTAAATGGTGTTTCCATTGATCTCTCCTTCTTTGAATACAATGATTTTCCAATTTCACTTGCCTTACTTGAATCAAAAGCCCGAAATGCATTCTATTGTGCTTTAAATGTAGAAAAACTAAATCTTATTTCAAAATGTTCATCTTCATATGAGATTTGGCAAATTTTGTTAGCTAAATACGAAGGAAGCAATATTAAGGAAAATGACACTTTGGGTGAAAGTGAAGAAGAAAGAAACACATCCACATACGGTGATGAATTTAGATTGTGCTTTATGGAAAATGATGAGATAGTCTCAAACTCTTCTTTTAGTGAAAGTAGTGATGATGATGTTGATTTCAACTCTGACGTGCATAAAAAAATTTCTTCTTTAATCCAAAAGTATCTTTCTCTTAAAAAGAAAAACAAAATTTTGATTGATGAGTTTCATACTATGAAAATTGACTTTTAACTATTTAAGAAAGAAAATGATGCATGCCTAGAGGAGAATGAAAACTTAAGAAAGAAAATTGATTCTCTTAATCATATTTATACTTCTTATGAGTGTTTAAAAATTGAAAATTCAAAGTTGATTAAGTTGCATGAAGAATTGGAAAAGAAAAATATTTCTATTAAAAAAAATCTTTGGATGATCAACCTAGTAGTGATAATTTTTTGAAAAGGAATGTTAGTGTGCAAAACCCTTCTTATGTAAAGAAAAAGTTGCACAAGTTAGAACACTACCAAAATCGACAAAAGCAATTTTTTAGAAAGAAAAATAATTTGAAAAAATCTCTTGAACCCTCTCATGATTTTTAAAAAAAATTAGATATGCTTATATGTATTCATGCAAATTAAATGTCTCTCATTATGATACTTTGAAATTAGAGCATGATCATGATCATTTCCTAAAGTCATCACTACTTGTCATTATCGTAGTGCTCATGGTCATTATGCATTTGAATGTAAAGTTAGAAAATCTTTGAATGTTGGAATGAAGATGATATGAGTTCCTAGAGGAACCAAAACTAATTTTGTTGGACCCAAACAAGTTTAGGTACCAAAGAAAATATGATTATTTTTTGTAGGTATGCTTGACTCTCATTCGGAAAGAAAAATATACTTGGACAATGGATGGAAATGATCCAAATCTTGATGCTTCCAAGTTATCAAAGAGTGATTGCATAAGTGACATTAGACAATATCACATGAGATATTATATTATCACACATAAGAATTATAACTTGAATGTCATATTTACATATTTTGTGTGATCAAATGTGGGTTATAGGACACAAAGACTAAAATG
>LTAE01007691.1:0-18738 GCA_001647135.1 Pontederia paniculata | reverse complement strand
CCTTTAGGAAAAAAAAAAAACGATTCGATAAACCAAAAAAAAATCAATATGAAGTTTGAATATATCTTTTCGATGCGTTTGATAACTGGAATCTGAGCCAGAACCAACTCAAATTCCAACTTTGTTCTCCAAACGAAAAGACGTTTTGAAAAATCAGGAACGAAATCCAACACACGAACCCGGGGTCACCTGACCCCGGGTTATCGTGGCTGGTTCCTGCTAAAAGCAGGAACCGACGGTTCGTGCGTAGAATTGCTGTTGCAGCTTTTTTTGTATTTACCCACCATTTTTTTAACTTTACATATAATTAATACTAACTTAATAATATAATTATAAATTATTAATTATCTCATTATATTTTTAATTAATATTTTTAAAATTTATTTATGATAATATTTTATTAATTTAAATGTGAGATTAAAATATTAGTATAATTAATAATTATTTAAACAAAATCTTTTTTATGAAAATATCATTGTTAAAACAATATTTTGTGAAGATTTAATTTTATATTATTTTAAATATTTTTAACCGATATATTTTATAAAATATATTTCTATAAAAATATTACTATATGATATTAATTTTATATTATTTAATATAATTTTTTATTTTAAATAAATTTTATTTTCATCGGAAATATATTTTATATTCTGGTTCTCACTTTTTATCCAAACACCCTTAGAACCTATATATTATCATTATAGTTTTAATTCATCCAAACACAACTAGAATTAATCTATCAAATCAAAGAACTTAGAGAACTCCTGGTTCTCTATCCAAACGCACCATTTGAGATTTTTCAATATTGCGTATAATTATAAAAAATGTTATAAATAATAAGAAAGAGGAAGATGAATAATTTGAGGAAAGAGGTCCAACTTTTTTCTATTTCTATATATATATATATATATATATATATATATATATAATACTTTGTGTAGCACACGACAATTTCTAGTAATTAAAAAAGGATAATAAGGAAAGATAAAATAAAATAAAATAGTATAAAAGTCAAAGTAAAATTATTATAAATATTTACATCTACTCAAATTAGTTTATAAGAGATTCTTAATCATAAGCGAACTTTATCCACCGAGAGATTAATTAACAAAAGGTTCAACACAGTCAGACCATCCTAGACGCGGATCGTGTCCAAATTGGACACATGCCATATTATTGACAAGTCATGGCAAGTTGAGCCAATAAATGAACACGGGCCACATGGACCGTGTCAACTCCACGTGACGAAGTCATAACGTGATTGAACTCGGAGTACAAATTTAAATTCATCTTGAAGTAAGAGGCTCCTCTATGTAGACCATGACTTGTTTTTTCTCAAGTCTATTATTTGATATCTTAACCACTAGGAAGTTATCTCTCTCACACTCTCTCCTTTAAAGACCAGAAGAGGAGAATCAACTATAATCCGAAGAAGAGGTAGGCATATCATAAGAGAGGAACGAAGAACGAGAAACATAAGTTAACGATAATTAGGTATGTACTTAGAAGGATCAATTTTAGAATTTTTCATATGAATATGATAGAATGAGGGATCTACATGAAGAAGTAATGGCAATTAAGGTTTTTATATGAAATTATAAATTAATGTGGTATTTGTTAATAGTGATTTGTATTAATCACAAATGGAGTTGAATATGGCATCAACAGCAACGACCTAACATAGATCTCACCCCGAAAGGACACAGACCATGTTCTTAGACTTCCAAAACGGTCGTGCCCCGCGTGCAGGCCATGTTTCCATCGAATAGTGTTAGAGCAAAAACAAGCCACTTCTCCCCTTGACGTGGATCGCGTTCGAAGGATTGAGGACGACACCAACACAAAAAAAACACTCAATCCGAAATTGACCACCTTGTACCCTAGACGCAGTCTGTGTCGACGTATGTAGAAATAGTTCCATTACTGCCTCTTACTTCCCTATTAGGAATTAACTCCTTCATATAGTCACGTAATCTTCCCATATAACTACTATACAATAACATCTACATTATTTCCCTTACTTGAGTTACATACTTAAATTTCTTGTATCAATCTAGATACAACTTATATTTACAAGCCTCATTATTAATTATGCTTGACTATTTAATAGATAAGTATCTTTAGGAATTACCCCCTCCTTGGTATGTATGTATGTATGTATGTATGTATGTATGTATGTATGTATGTATGTATGTATATATGTATGTATGTATGTATGTATGTATGCATGTTATGTATGTATGTGTATTATGGGTACGTATTTCACTAATTTAAACATGTGTCCGCTAAATCCTCATGTATATACTTCACAAATGTATTCATTTTTTATGTCTACTCTTAAATGTAAATGTAATCACCCAGTTACTTACTATTTACCTCCTTACCTACCAAATTGAATTCACTATCTACTCAACTAATCTATTTGTCTAATAGGGATTTATATGTGCAATTAAATACATATGAACATTTATTGCTGCCCATTGAAGCAAAATCCTCCACTTTCGGAGGCTAAAACCTCGAGTCACGTGACTTGGGTTTAAGTTTTGGGTTCTGCATCTGATTCTTCAAATCGTCACATCATTTGAAGCGTGGTCAGGCGGAAGGAGAGAACGTTGTTAACAATATCTCCACAAATACAACCACTCTGGATAAGGATGATCTCTCCAATAAAGATCTTTCCAACTTAAATTAGTTAACAATATTGTTTTAGCCCTTAGTTGTTGTATTTTGTTATAACCATGTAAACATGCATATCTCTATAAATGAAAAATATAGAGAGCAAAGAACCTCATGCTGGGATAATCTTTGCCTTGTGAAATTTCTATATTATATCTTTCATGGTATCAGAGCAATAGCCTCACAGCCTTATTCGATCCATCGTGCAATTTTTTTTCTTCTCCCTTCTCATCATGTCTCAAACATTATCTGTTGATGAAGTCAATTCAAGCCATGAAACCACCCATAATACCTCCACCACAAATTCCAGTCTCAGCTCATCTCCAATGGTTATATCTAATATAACCAATTTAGTTCCTATCAAACTTGATGGAACAAATTATCGCATGTGGAAAGGTCTTTTTGAACCTATTCTTCGCGGGCATTGTCTTATGCATCTAGTGGATGGCACTACAGCAGCCTCAAACTCCTCCTCGTCGGAATACCTTTCATGGTATGCGAAGGATCAAATGGTGTTATCTTGGATCAATGCCACTCTTTCTCTGTCTGCTCTGCCATATACAGTTGGTGCCGTATCCGCCAAGGCTGCATGGGATATCTTGGCACGACGCTATGCCTATGCATCACCGTCTCAACTGATGCATCTGCATCGTCAACTTCACAAAAGTACAAAAGGAGATTTCTCGATGCAAGAATATTTGGATAAGTTTAAAGTCATTGTAGATCAACTTGGATCCATCGGATCTATAGTGTCCGACGATGAACTCTTCTTTGCCATTTTGGATGGTCTTCCATCCAGTTATAATATTGTTGTTGGAATCATTCGGTATCGTGCTCAATCACAAAGCATTACTCGTGAAGAAGTAGAAACCCTCCTTCTTGATGAAGAGGTGACTCTACATCAGCAATCTCACCACCAAGCAGAAATAACTGCCTTTCTTGAACAACGTGGTCAAGGTCGAGGAAGGTTTTGCGGTCGTGGACGCGGATCTATTACTTCCTCTACTACCGGCAATAGCTTCTCTCATGGCACTATGCAGCCTCCCCGTGCAACAATAGGTGAATCTCTCGCCACAATATATTTTCAAATATGTGAGAAGCGAGGACATAAGGCCATTGATTGTTATTAATGGATGAACTTTGCCTATCAAGGATGCCACCCACTAGAAAAACTTGCAGATGTGGCAGTTTCTTTCTCTTCAGATGATGCTACCTGGTATTCTGACACCGGTGCAACTCACCATATCATTGGTGATTTAAATAATGTCTCTTGCGAATAAGTATGATGGTTCTGGTTCCGTAAGCATTGGTAATGGTCAAGGTTTGTGTATCTCTCATATCGGGAAAGGAATTCTTCCTACTCCCGGTCACTCTTTCAAACTTAATAATGTTCTTCACTGTCCTCATGTTTCCTCTAACCTATTGTCCATTTCTCGCTTCACCAAAGATAATAATTATCATTTTATCTTCACTGATTTTGGTTTCTTGGTGAAGAACAATTTGGCGGGCCGAATTCTACACCAAGGGCCAATTGACAACAACTTGTATCCATTTCGCTCATGCAAGGATGCCACCTCAACACCTACTGCTTTGTTTGCTACTTCAAACAAGTTGTGGCATCTCAAACTGGGCCATCCCTCGCGTCAACTTTAGGCTTCTATTTTAAATAAACTTTCCATTCCAAATAAGGATACTCCTACTTCATGTACGTCAAGTCACATGGGGAAGAGTCATCGCTTACCTTTTAGACATTCTACTACTGTCACTAGCAAATCTTTGTCTCTTATTCATTGTGACATTTGGGGTCCATCTACCACATTGTCAATTTCTAAGTTCAAGTTTTATGCATTATTTGTTGATGATTATTCGCATTTTACATGGCTTTATCCTTTGTGATTTAAATCAGATTTTTTTTGTGTGCTTGTTGCATTAAAAGCTCTCGTTGAAAATCAATTTTACGCTAAAATAAAAGTATTTCATTTTGATGGTGGTGGAGAATTTTTGAACTCACAAGTTCGAGAACTTTTTCTTAAAAATGACATTAAACATCAATTATCTTGTCCTTACATTCCTCAACAGAATGGGGTTGTCGAGCGTAAGCATCGACATATTGTTGAATCTATACTCACCCTTTTGTCTTATGCATCACTTCCGATTGAGTTTTGGCTGGAAGTGTTTAATACTTTTGTATATTTGATAAATAGACTACCTATCTCACCTAGTTTGGACACTTCTCCATATGAAGTTCTTTATAAGAAACTACCTGATTACCATTATCTCAAACCATTTGGATGTCTATATTTTCCATGGCTCCGTCCTTATGTTTCTAATAAACTAAATTTCCGCTCCTCTCCATGTGTCTTTTTAGGCTACAGTATTAAGCATCGTGGCTATCGTTGTTTGGACCCTAAAGTGGGACATGTTTATATATCCAGCCATGTGATTTTTGATGAAAATAAATTTCCATTTCCTTCTTTGAGACATTCTGCCTCATCTAATGTTTCATGTGATATCTCTTCTTGGTCTCCTTCCTTTGTACCAGCAAATAGTACTCCCACAGACCTTTTTATTTTTCCCCGAAGCCACCAACCACCATCTCCTATAGCTTCTCACACCTCACCAGCCTCCTCCCAAACTAATTCCCATCCAACTTTTAGCCCCTCTCCAGCTACACAACAGGTTCCTCCACAACCACCCCACTCTTCCAGTGTTAGCATTCATCCAAACTCGCTCCAAGTCTGGCATCTTTAAACCAAAAATATATTTAGCGACTCGTCATCCCTTACCTTGCGCATTTCATGCACTTGTTACTGAACCATCTAGTTTTTCACAAGCCTCAAAAGATCCAGCTTGGCGACTCGCCATGGATCAAGAATTTACCACCTTACAAAAACAAGGCACTTGGGTGCTTGTGTCTGCTGAGTCAGATTCTAATATTGTTGGATGCAAGTGGGTTTATAAGTTGAAGCGAGGTCCTGACGGGAATATTATTCATCATAAGGCTCATCTTGTAGCCAAAGGATTCCATCAGCATCCTGGTGTTGACTTCCTTGAAACCTTTAGTCCTGTGGTGAAGCACACTACAATTCGGGTAGTACTCTCTATTGATGTCTCACAAAGTTGGCCACTTCATCAATTGGATGTTGAATGTTCTTTTCTTCATGGTGACCTTGATGAAGTTGTTTACATGCAACAACCTCCTGGATATGTTGATGCACGGTATCCGAACCATGTCTGCCTCATGAAGAAGTCTATTTATGGTCTTCGTCAAGCACCTCGACAATGGTATGCCAAGTTTAGTTCTTCTGTTCAAGAACTAGGTTTTCTTATTTCTAGTTCGGACCCCTCTCTTTTCATCTATCGGCGAAATAATATTTTAACATATCTATTGTTATATGTTGATGATATTATCCTTACGGGATCTGATAACACACATTTAAGGAGTGTCATTTGAGCCTTGAGCGAACACTTTCACATGAGAGACATGGGTCCATTATCATACTTTCTTGGTTTGGAAGTAAAACGCTCCTCTACTGGACTCGCCTTAAATCAAACCAAATATACCATTGATCTGCTCAGCCGAACAGACATGCTTGGTGCTAAACCTGTTATGTCTCCTGCAACAGTCAACAAATTGGATGATAGTGATGCTCCACTTTCTGATCCTTTTATCTATCGATGTATAATTGGTGTTTTACAATATGTTATTCTAACACGCCCAGATATCTCATTCGCTATTAATCAAGCTTGTCAGTTTTTGCATCGCCCTACAACAAATCACTTGATTGCAGTCAAACGAATACTTCGATTTCTCAAAGGCACCATCGATCGCAATCTATTTTTTCGGCCTGGGCCTATTCATCTACAAGCATTTTATGATGCAGATTGGGCGGGGAGTTCTATTGATCATCGCTCAACCTATGAATTTTGTATTTTTATGGGACATAATGCTATCTCATGGTGCTCCAAGAAATAACCCACAGTTTCTCGATCCTCCACAGAAGCTAAGTATCGGTCACTTGCTAGTACTGCTGCAGAATTGTCTTGGTTATGCACCATTTTTTGTGAACTTGGACTATCTTTGTCCACAACTCTAAAGTTGTGGTGTAATAACATTTCGGCTATCTCTCTCGCACACAATCCAGTTTTTCATACGCGCACAAAGCACATTGAGGTGGATTATCATTATGTTCGTGAACTCGTGTGCTTAAAGTTGCTTGATGTCTGCTTTGTCTCATCCGTAGATCAAGTTGTTGATGTCTTCACTAAAGGGCTCTCTCGACATCGCCTTACTTATCTACAATCCAAGCTTGGTCTTCGTATGCTTGGCTTGCGGGGGGATGTTAACAATATCTCCACAAATACAACCACTCTGGATAAGGATGATCTCTCCAAGAAAAGTATTTTCAACTTAAATTAGTTAACAATATTGTTTTAGCCCTTAGTTGTTATATTTTGTTATAACCATGTAAACATGCATATCTCTATAAATGAAAAATATAGAGAACAAAGAACATCATGCTGTGATAATTTTTGCCTTGTGAAATTTCTATATTCTATCTTTCAAACGCAAGAGAGAGGGAGAAAAAAAAGGGCTGACCATTTTTACTCATCTAGTAGGACACATGTCCAGGATTCAATGGTCTGATCAAATAAATAAATTTATTTATTTAAATTATTACTTGTCCTTCTAAATGACTAAAAAAGTTTCTCGTTAGATTTACAAGTTTGCCACTATGGGCTTATGAAAGGGTATCGCTGACAACATGGTGTACCCGACGAGCCGAGCTACATGAGCGGCCACAACCTGGTGGTGGACGGTGGCGTCATCGTCACCAGAGACGTCACTAGTACTATAATTAATTAGCATCTCAACTCTTCATCGATCAAGAAATCATAATGTTGTATGCATTCAGCGCTCGCTCGGTCACTATATAGGGGTTTGTATGGTCTTCGTCCATATTTTTAATTTGATTCTTGTTGTTATTTCCCCCTTTTTGTCTACCTACTTGTATTTCAGAATGGATTATGAAGCAAATTGATAAGGTGGAGTGTGGGTGCTGTAAAGCTTAATTATTCACTAGTTTAAAGATGGATGTGTTTGGTTTGAACATAACTCAAATTTGGAAAAGCAATAATGTAAAGTTGAAATCTTTCATGTGTAAGTTGCAATTGGGTCCTTATCTAATGCAACGTCCAAGATGCATAAAAGTGCACCAAACCAACAACTCTCTAACGTCCAGAGATCTCCTGCCAATCCAAATCCCCTCTCCCCAATTGAGTTATTTCGTGTTCTCCAATTAACGCTGTCAGATTCTTGTTCATTTCCTGTTGTTGTTATTGTTGTGTGTTTGGTAATAAATTCTTTATGGAATCCAGAGTATGTGTTTGGTAATAATCTGTATTTGGATTATTTTCGTTTTTGGGATGGAGGGTGCATATCACACTTATACAGACAATAACAATATTTTTTGTATACATTTTTTTTTATACATAAAGTAAAATATAAAGGAGGTTTTCAAAATATCCACCCCTCAGTTGAAGAAGCCGACCAGCTCGGAAGGAGCACAAAACGACTACGGAACAACAACAAGTCCCCACCAACAGCTGCCAATGGCCACCAGCCTTCAGCGGAAGGCACAAAGGAAAACGCTTCCCCAGCAACAAGAGAGAACCACTCCACGATAGAGGAGGCATCAGGCGCATGGAGAGGAGAGCGCACCTTCACGGAGGTCCTGAGCGGCCGTCGCCGGAAGAACACCAGCCTTCAAGACATCGAGGTGGGAGATACTGGCATGGAGGCGGAAGGAATGATAGATCTTAGCAACCCGGTATGCCCAAAAATCAACATCACGGAAGAAGAGCTGCGAGAAATCTGCGACCCATGGAGAGATAGCCTGATCGTGAAGCTCATCGGAAGACAAATAGGTATTCAGACCCTCTCTGACAGGTTGCATCGCCTCTGGGAGCCAAAGGGACAGCTGTCCTTGACTGATCTCGCAAACGGCTACTTCGTGGCAAGGTTGTCGTGCCAAGAGGATCGCGACTAGGCGCTTACTGGAGGTCCTTGGACAATCTATGGCCATTTCCTCGCCGTCAGAGAATGGCAGGCCGACTTCCGGCCATGGGAAGCGAAGTTGCAGAAGATGGCCATGTGGCTTAGAATCATTGACTTGCCCATAGAGCTGCACCACATCAGAATCCTCAAGCGTATAGGTCACTGTATGGGTAAGCTCCTCAAAATAGACAAGTTCGCCGGCACCAGGGGCAACTTCGCACGGCTCTGTGTGGAAAGAAACTATGATGATCCGGTGGTGCCTACTGTCGAAATCAGGGGAAGGATCTTCAAAGTTGAGTATGAAGGTATAGGAATGCTATGCTTTCAATGTGGTAAGATTGGTCATCGCCGTGAACAGTGCCCAACAAGCAGCTTGGACAATCCGATTCGTACGACGGAGACGAAGAAGACAACCCCAAATGCATCGGTAACCCAAAAGGAAACGGTCACATGCAACATAGGAAGTGGGAGTACCGAGGAGCAAACGGCTCAGCAAGCGCAGAGCACATCGACACACAGGGCAACTGACACAAACACTGACCCACCTTTTGGCTCCTGGTTACTTGTCAAATCACGTCGAAACAAAGGGAAATCTCCTCAACTGTCTACCACAGCAAAAAGCACCGAGCAGACAAAGCAGCCAATGGATCGCATGAAGATCCCAAGCAACCCACCTGTCGCATCATCCACAACTCATTACACCTCGAAACCAATCCCAAACAGACCAACGGGCGACACGCAAGAGAAACCCCCATCGGAAAAGACCCGCGACACGACAAAGCAATCCGTGCTTCCATCTAGACAGGACCAACTACCTCGTACCCCAGAGGTCACCTATTGTATCGCGGCCCCCGAGGAAGAGCCCACATGCATCTCACGTGATAACTCCTCACACCAACTAATGTTGAGCAAACAACTCGACGAGAATGGAGACGCCGCCTTCGTAGACGCCTGGGATGCTGGTGAAGAAACCCCTGCAGTGGAATGGATGGAAGTCGGACCAAGGGCACTGCAAGTGCCTGCCAGTCCATCAAACTGATCGGTGGTACCCCCACCTTACAACACCCCCTTTCTTTATTATTAATGCGCATTTTCTCTTGGAATTGCAGGGGTGCGGCGGATCGAAGATTCACCAGAGCTACTCAAGAATACATCAGGCAGTATAATCCTGATGTTCTCGTGATCGTAGAGCCAAGAATAAGCGGACAGAAAGCTGAAGAGATTTGCAGGCGCCTAAAAGGATACAACAATGAACGCATTGAAGCCCAAGGCTTTGCAGGAGGAATCTGGATATTATGGAAGAGCCACTCCACACAAATACAAGTGCTCCACCGACATGACCAAGCGATACACTGCCGCATCACAGCTGACGGACAATCCTGGCTCTTTACAGCAATCTACGGCAGCCCACAGGCTCCTGCACGTATGGATCTATGGAATCTCCTACTAGATCTCTCGGGCAGTACCCATGGTCTCCCATGGATGCTAATCGGAGACTTCAACGAGGTCCTAGATGAATCGGAGAAACTTGGAGGAGCCAACATTAATTTTAGTGCTGTAAGAAAGTTCAGAGACACATTGGCCGCGTGTGGTCTCCTTGACATGGGAGCAGATGGACCTAAGTTTACCTGGCGAGGAGCAACGCGTAACGGGGTCCAATTATTAGAAAGATTGGACAGAGCCCTATGCAATGCTCCATGGAGAACAAACTTTGAGAATGCCATCGTCCGTGTCCTACCGGCGATAAAATCAGACCACCATCCATTGCTGCTTGATACCTCTCCAACGCCAGGAACGAAGACAAGCTCAAGACCTTTCCGCTACCTAGCGGCATGGCACTCCCATCAGGAGTTCCAAGCACTCATTGAATCATCATGGAGTTTGGAAAGATCACTCATCTCAAACCTGAGTATCTTCCAACAAGCAGCGAAAATCTGGAACGTATCCACATTTGGGCACATCCGGCAAAGGAAGATCCGTTTAATGGCTCGATTGAACGGCATTCAGCGATCAGCTAACCTACACAATAACCCTTTTCTGAAAAACCTGGAACAAAACCTACAAATGGATCTTGAGAGGACCCTAGCGCAGGAGGAACTAATGTGGTTCCAAAAATCTAGACACCATTGGATACAGTGTGGAGATCGCAACACGAAATTCTACCACACAGCAGCTGTAATCAAACGAAGGAGGCTCCATATCACCACTCTAAGGGACGAGGAAGGTAATTGGATAGACAATCAGGACTCACTGCAGACCCTAGCTACAAACTACTTCCGGAATCTCTACAGGGAGGACCTTAACACCCCCTCAGCTTTACTCGAGCACTGCTTTCCAACAATTCATTCCGAAAGTCTACATGCACTGGACAACCCGCTCCAGAACGAAGAAATTCACAAAGCCATCTTCTCCATGGGCTCCTACAAGGCACCGGGCCCCGATGGAATGCAGGCAATCTTCTACAAACAGAATTGGAGTGTCGTTGGGCAATCAGTAATTAAGTTCGCCAAAAGCATCTTCGAAAGGTAAATGGGACATACATAGTCCTCATTCCGAAGACTGAACAACCAGAATCAATGCACGACTTCAGACCTATTAGCCTCTGTAACATTGCCTACAAGCTGATAACTAAGCTAATAGCTAACCGCCTGAGCAACATCATGCCAGACCTGGTCGGCAGGGAGCAAGTCAGCTTCATCCAAGGGCGTAATATCCATGACAACGTCATAATCGCCCAGGAACTCATACACACGATGGGTCGTACTCGGGGAAAGAAGCAATTCATATCCATCAAAGTGGACCTCACAAAAGCTTTCGATACGCTCAATTGGGACTTCATTGCGGACACCCTGTCAGCTGCAGGTCTGCCACCACAAACCCGAAATCTCGTCTTAGACTGCATTACAACCCCAACCATCCAAGTTCTTTGGAACGGAAGCCCAGCTGCACCCTTCAGCTTGCAAAGAGGGATTCGACAAGGTTGTCCCCTCTCGCCCTACATTTTCACCCTATGCATGGAGAGGCTAGCGCATCTTATTGCCGCAGAAGTCAGTACAGGAGCCTGGATACCGATTAAGGCAGGCCAAAATGGGCCTCCAATCTCCCATCTTTTCTTTGCGGACGATGTCATCCTCTTCGCCGAAGCATCGACAGAGCAATTCAATACAGTAATGCGAGTTCTAAATCTCTTCTCAAAAGCCTCCGGACAGATGGTTAACTATAACAAATCCTCCATCTTTTTCTCAAGGAATGTGCAGGCACACACTAAATCCTCAATTCTGTCCCAGTGCCAATTTCAAGTAGCCGAATCCATCGGCAAGTACCTCGGAGTGCCCATTATTCATGGTCGGCTACGCAAATCACATTTTGATCAAATCATTACAAAAGTGCAAAATAGAATTGCAGGATGGGCCATGTCCACGCTGACACTAGCTGGCCGAGCCACACTAGCGCAATCAGTAATACAGGCGATGCCAACATATGTGATGCACACCATGCCAATCCCTCGGAGTGTTTGTCAAGAACTCGACAAGGTATGTAGATCTTTTGTCTGGGGTCATCACCCAGGGAGGCGCAAGTACCATAACCTCCCTTGGAATGTCATAACGCAACCAAAGGATAGAGGTGGCCTCGGACTGAGGGGCACCGAACAAAACAACATAGCCATTCTTGCGAAGCTAGGATGGAAGCTTATCACAGGTTGCAATGCGCTCTGGGCCCAAGTCCTCAGAAACAAATACGCCAGCAGGTGCCTCGAGACATTGCTTACATCCTCCAACGGTGACTCTTGGCTCTGGAGAGCCTTAGAACGTGCATGGAACAGCCTACACCACGGCGCACTATGGCATGTAGGTCAGGGCAGTACCGTAAGAGTGTGGGACGACAATTGGTTAACAGGATCCGAACCTCTCAAAACCCATGCCCTTTCGGAGATAGAGGAAAGCCTCAGACGCCTCACGATAGATAAACTGGTAAGTTCAGAAGGAAGCTGGAACCTCGAACAAATAGAGCACCTGCTACCGGCACAAATTCTGGAAGCGATCAGACGCCAGACTCCTCCATCCCTGAACGCGAGCCAAGACGCAATTTACTGGCCACTGGAAGCAAACGGGCAATACAGCTCAAGATCTGGTTACCAGCTGCTTGCAGGCCCGCACTGGAACAGGAAGGATAGACTATGGCAGCTCGTCTGGCGCTGGAAAGGCCCTCAGAGAGTCAGAACCCTCCTCTGGACGGTGGCGCACGACAGCCTACTAACCAACCAAAAAAGGTTCCGAAGACACATGGCGACAACACCATATTGCCCGAAGTGCTCAAATATACCAGAATCAACAACACATGCGCTAAGGGACTGCCCTTGGGCCAAAAACATCTGGATGAGTCTTATACCTCCTAACTTACAAACTTCTTTCTTCTCGGCAGAACTATCTAATTGGCTCCTCACTAACTTGCAGGGACAACAAAGATACCCATGGCGAGCCTCCTGGCCAACAATCTTTGGAACAACTTGCTGGCGAATATGGAAATGGAGGAACCACTTCATCTTCGACCAGAATTTCTCCCTTCCCCCAAAGCCAGCAACGGTGATCCTCAAACAAGCAGAAGAGTTCCTACTGGCGACTCGCATCCTAAATGACAACCAGCAGATGGAAGATCTGAGGGAATCGTCAATTTGGAAGCCACCACAAAGAGGCTGGCTGAAATGTAACTTCGACAGCGCTTTCAAAAGAACTAATTCACATGGAATCCCAGAAGTTGCGGCCGGCGGTCTATTCAGAGACGATACTGGCAACTGGGTTCTAGGATTCACATGCACGATGGAAGCTCAATCACCGGTGGAAGCGGAGCTAAAGGCAGCACTACTCAGCCTCGACATCGCTTGGAGTAACCATTATGACAAGATTATATTCGAGACGGACTGCCAACCTGTGACCGCCATCCTCTCCAATCAAATAGCACCAGGCCCCCACCTACGACAACTGGTGCAGGAAATCCGTGACCGCATAAGCAAGCCATGGGAAACATCCTTCGTGCACATTCGTAGAGAAGGCAACGTACCTGCAGACTGGCTAGCTCACCATCACTCAGGAGCGGGGCCGGGCCACCGTTTACTGTCTTTCCCGCCTGCTAATCTCGGGCAGTTTCTCTTCTGTGATATTCTGGGGATCCCTGTGCCCCACATGCACTTTGTTTCCAATTTACAATAGGCTACCTTAGATAGCCTCCTTTTGACACCGAAAAAAAAAATATATAGCAATAAATTATAAAAAAAATAGGAGGAATCACTATTTGAACTCTAAACCTTTAGATATTAGTCAAAATTATCTATCCACAATGCTATTATATAATTATGATAATTTGTTAGTATTTATTTTATTTATTGACTATAACTATTAGTACACACGCATTTATATATTTTTTATATATCGAAAAGTGAAGAAGATCGAGGTTCTCTCGGGATATATGTGGGTCTCTCCTAATGCATAAGTATGTTATATATTTATTTTTCCCATTTTTTTTCTCTTACTATTAGACTTGAATTAAGATAGATATATTTCGGATGAGTGGGCAGTATCAATTGAACTGACGACACATTCGATCTCAGTTTTGTAGATATCAGAAGGTGGAGAGGGATGCACATGATAACAACAATTAGTCAGTGAAACTTATATCTGAAATTGCCTACTCAGCTCACTTCTGCATTAGTCATCATAAATATTAAATAGTGCTCAGGAGTTTGTACCTATGTATCTATTCAGACTTGGTTCAAAATCATCCCTTAATGTACAAAACTAAGCACTAGTCCTTCTCTGGCAGTACAGAGACTTGAGAGAGTTCAAATCAATCATCTGAAAGGATTTCTGGGGAAAACAGATAACTTGAAGCAAAACTTGAATCCTACTACTAAAAGGAACACTAGTGGATGAAACCAGCACGACACTTTCAGAGAAGGCAATGGATTCCACTCTGTTGCTTTTCTTTTTCTTTATAGACTTTTTTTCTCTATCTATCTATAAGTATAGTTGGCACATTTAAAAGTGTTCGTCAGCTAGTAATTTCGAACTTGAGTTTTAAAACCATAAATTTGATGAGATGAATATCGTTATGTTATTTGTTCCGACTTCGAATTTTACTTAAGTGCTAATAGTACTGAACACTGAAAAGCTCCGAACGAATACTCAAAAAAAAATATCGATCTTTTTATCTAACTAAAGAAGAACTCATACATAATGTGAGTGACATCTGCCTACTAGTTTTTTAATGTATAAATTATAATAGTTGGAATTAATAAATAAAATATATATTAATAAAATAATATAATTATCTAATTATTTTAGTGAATAAAAAAATTGATCGAAATCTAAAATCTAGAATTCAAATCTTAATAATATTTTTGTATTAAATTCTTTTTACATATTTTGACCCATCTAATTTTCAAACCCCCTCCCCTTTCCCCTCTTAACTTTTATTTTTAAATCCATCCACGTATCTATCTAATCTTTCTATCTTCCATCACAAATAAAAAAAAAAAAGAGATGGAAAAAGAAAATCCTCTTTATGATCGAGGGTTGCTCTTTTTCTCATTTAGCATAAAGCTACTTTAGCATATGGGTTGCTCCTTTTCTCATTTATTTTGTGAGGATACGAAGCTTCGACGGATGAATTGGTTCACGGGTGTTGACCGTATGCGTTCCAATCTCAATTAGACAGGTTAGAAATATGATTATAGGATTTAAAATTTAAAACTACTATTAACTTCTTATCGAAAAAAATATACTTTGTTTGATCCGACCCAAGTATTCAATATCTATATATATCTTTTAGTTAAATTAAAATATTATGATTTTCTTAAAATTTAAAAGGTGCTTCGAAATAAAAATACATTAAAATAAAAATATATTTTTTTAGAAAAGAATTTAGTGAATGTGTATTTTATTAAATAGAGTACATCGTCTATCTTATCATTTATATCGTTGAATCTAAAATATATAATTAAAAATAAATAATTTATTTAAAATTTATATTTTTTTAATTATTTGTGTCAGATCTTAAGTTTAATAATTCAGATGATAGGATACAAATGTGTGCTACTTATATAGGATATATCTGAAATTTTAAATATTTTGAGCAAATATGATTCTTGCTTTCAAAAGAATATAATAACTAATATTAACATTAGAAAATTAATAGCGTAATTCACAAATTTAACGTGATTCAACAAAGTTCCAGTTGGATCAAATTTAACAATTATATTATTTTTAATCTGACTCAATATCTGTATCGGGAAAAGTGAAAATCTATGAATTATTATTCAAGTAATTTTCTTAATTTTTATGACATTTAAGAATAAGAAAGTTGTGGTTTTTAGATTAAAAAGTATAATAATATCACTTGTTTTTTACTTTTTTTATCGCTAGGTGTGTTATTATTATGAAACAAAAAATGAGAAGTTTATTTATCATTTCGTTTGACTCTAGTTTATTTCCCTTTTCGTAATCTATTTTTTTCTTTACGTCTTTCTTTTTGAATGAATTAATTTTTGTTTAAAAGACGATTTATTGACCATCAATTTGATGTTGCTAAATTATTTTTTATGTCAGTAAAAGTTATTATAAGCTGTGGAACTAACAATGAGGGACGACTTTAGAAGGAGTCAAAATATATAATAATAAGTTAAAAAATAAAAAAGAGTTAAGATTTGAATATTATACTTTTAAATGTTAATCAAAATTATCTATCAACTAATTAATTAGATAATTATTATAATTTATTAATATTTATTTTATTTATTGATTATAATTATTAGTATATATATATATATATATATATATTATATATCGAAAAGTAGAGGGGAAGAGAAAATTTTTCGAACAAATATATACGGGTCTGCCTATGAGAACAATAGTCTCACAAAATCAACCAAAAAAAATTTATAGAACGTTGCTTAATTGAAAATGATAAAAAGTGCGTGGACGGAAAAAAAAACAAAATAGGCTATGTTGGTCAAGAAAAGAGAGGTTGTAAATATATTTTTTAACAATTTTCAAAGAAAGAGAGCGAATAAGAAATTTTTAAATTGGATTGGTACACTTTTTAACTAAATTTGTTAACCCAATGGACTTCACAAACAAATGTAATCATGTTTAATTTAATGTAGTCGATTTTATAGTCATGTTTTCATCCCCCGCGTAGAAAAGGTCAAAAACCGTCACGAAACGAATTTTATAGTCGATTTCTTTTTTTTTCTATACGGTATTTTTTTTTTCCTTTTTTTTAGTTATTGCTTTTTAACCAGTCGTCGATTTTTTTAATTTTTTATTTTTTATTTTTTTTGGGTGAAACGGAGTCAAATGATATTTTTGACCGACACCTGACATTTGAAGCTTTTTCCAAGCACCCACGAAGACGTGTGGTGCCCATGACGTCAGATGTGCTAAGATATCGATCCAAGGTGGCAGCACCATGAGAAGCCTCTTTCTCTCTCCTCTCCTCTTTCTCTCTCATATATAAAATGGGAACAGTGGAAGAGAGCAATTCCATTGGTTGTTCTCCCTTCTCTCTCTCTCTCTCTCTCTCTCTCTCTCTCTCTCTCTCTCTCTCTCTCCACTTTTTGTTAAATAAAGTTCTCTTCTTACGATCCACAACTTTTTTAAGAGCTTGCCGTTTAAACTGGAGGAGGCGAAGCAGTTTAATTCTCTTTTATGAACCAGAGGAAGAAGAGAGAAGCTTTCTGAGAATTTATGATGCTTTCTGCTGCTTTGTTCCTGGTATAAGTTTAGGTACTTGAGAACTGGACGTGGAAATGGCTGTTCAGGTCGCCGGAAAGCACTGGTCTCAGATTCCTCATGCGCCCAGCAGCTGCACCAGCTGTTCCTCTTACTCCCACGGCGCCGGCGTGGTCACTGCCCGCGGATTTGCCTCCGCGTTCTCCTCCAGGCGATCACTCGCAGCGATCCGACCCGGCGACCGCGTACTCGCTTCTCCCTTCCTCCTCGGAGCCCGCTCGTCGGCGTTGCATGGGACTCGATCGTTCGAGAGGTCGACGGGGGGTCGGAGGCAGACTTGTCGGAGGGTATCCGACGCTGGTCTCGGAAGTTTCGCCGACAACAACGAGGACGACGAGGAATTCGTGCAGAGGATCCTAGATTTGGCACTCAAGCTCCAGCGGGAGCAGCGACGACAACAAGCAGAAGGAAGAGACGCGAGCCTTCACGACGATGAGGTTGCAGCTGCTGCTGTTGCCGCCTCTTCCCCGATGCTCCGTTCCTCCTCTGCACACGTCCCGCATGTGCCTTCACCTTCGCAGCCGGCGAAGAACCACCAGCTTCTGGTCGAGCCCCCGTGGGCACCCGTCCAGCCAGAGGCGTCGGAGTGGCCTGCCGAGGTCGTGCCGGCGATTGTGGAACAGAACGCCAACCGCGTCGAGCTGCCGCTCTCTCTCCGCATCATCAAGGAGAAGAAGAAGAAAGGATGGGGCGCCGCCGGGATCGCGGCGGCCGGGGAGTCTGCACGCTGCTCCGTGAAGAAGGCCTTCTCGTCCATGGTGTTCATCATCCGGGAGCTCCAGAGCCACGCCCTCTACCTGCGGCGTGTCCTCTTCTACGAGGACCTCCAAGGGACCTTGGACAGGGTTCAGCGAGAGATGAACTCCTCCTTCGTTTGGCTCTTCCAGCAGGTCTTCTCCTGCACGCCCACCCTCATGGTCTCCGTCATGCTCCTCCTCGCAAACTTCACCGTCTTTTCGATGGGTCTCGACGCCGCGATCGCGGCCCCGGCGGCCGTTCCGCCTTCCCAATCCGCGGCTGCAACGGAAGTTAGCCAGCCGCAGAGCCACCACCGTGGCGACCCCCGAATCGATCAATCGGCCGTCAAGACGTTCTCGATAGGCAAAACGGCTTCCGTCGGAGGGTGCGGCGGCGGGAAGGCGAGGCCGGTGGCAGGGGCCACCGACGACGGCCGGTCCGACGAGTTCTTTTCTTCCTATCGAACAATCCTTCCCG
>LTAE01007690.1:0-15452 GCA_001647135.1 Pontederia paniculata | reverse complement strand
ACGCACAACGGGGAGCAGCTGCACAGGAGGCGGGCGCGGACCAAGTTCAGCCCAGAGCAGAAGGCCAAGATGCACGAGCTGTCGGAGAAGCTGGGCTGGCGGATGCCGAAGAAGGACGACGGCGCGGTGGAGGAGTTCTGCAGGAGGATCGGCGTCGGGAGGGGAGTCTTCAAGGTCTGGATGCACAACAACAAGCAGACATTCGGGGCGCCCTCCGGCGGCACGCCGACGTCCAGGAGATCGGCGGAGGGAGAAGGCGTCGGCCGGGAGGCGGACGGCGGCGTCGGGTCCCCTGACGGAGTTGATGTGAACGGTGAAAAGTTTGTGGTGACTGGTTCGCCGCCTTCTTCTTCCCCTTCTCTTTCTTGACTCGGTCACTGAGACTAAACTGCAAAATTATTATGTCAGTTTGTTTGTATTCTGGTTATTAAGCAGCTTTATTTTTTCTCCAAGGATTTACTTAAATCGTTATTCGGCATTTGGACTAATTACTTTAAAACAAATGGATTAATTGGGCTGCATGGAGATGAGAGAGAATGTTAGAAATTAGTAGGTAGGAGAGAGAGAGAGATAGAGAGAGTGCTGTTAGGTGTCGTTTCCTCAGCTCATTGCTTTGGCTTCTTTGGTACCATACCATGACACATCACCTTGTGTTAATTGAATGAATCTTATGTTGCATGGTTAAATTTAACAAGTGTCAAGCTCAATTAGCTCGGCAAATGGAAGATTATTGTAGCATACATTCACTCGGTGATATAAAGCTTAAGAATAACTTTTTTTTGTTTTAAATTGGATTAGTCATAGAAATTGAATACATGAAAAAATAAAAATAAAAAATATTATGATAATGGTTTTGTCGATGACATGTTAATATGTTATTTTCATTAATCAGGGTGCCGATTATGTTTTGGCATTCAGTATGTGCCATGACTCATGAGCTACTACAAGATATAAATTGAACTATAAATAAAATCGAATGATGCCATTTCAAATACCTTTGGAGTGTGAATCTTTATCTTCAGATGAAATATGGTTCATAAATTATCGTTGTAGCTGTATAATAATTACTGTGAGTTCTATTCTATTAGTAATTCGGTTTACTGTTTCAGTGAATTGTTCAGCATTTACTCCTCAAACAGGACCATTTAGAATGCAATGAAAATTTTGAATTTGGAAAATGATTGATTTGCTATGCTGCTTTTCTTTTCATATTTAGCTTTGTTCTTCTTTTCATTTATATTTTTTTGTTGGCTGTGGGGTTTTGCTGGGGGGCAGAGACGGTGTCCTGTTTCCGTATTGAATGCTTTGAATTCCCAAACAAGGTGTGCAGGTACTTGAAACTTGAACCCCTGCACCTTGCAGCATCCACAGAAGAACACCCAAAGCATGCATGTGAACATGTGAACTGTCATTCTGTAGGATTCCTCCCTTCCTGCTGTGTGAACTCTAGTTTATTGTTGTTAATAGGCAGGTTGTCTGGAGCCAATTTCCCTCATGGGGATCCATGAGGTGTTGTCTCCTTCCTCATTCAGTTAACCTACATGTATAAATATATATAAAGTCAGTCGCTGATCGGCAATGGCCTACTAATTATGCTTAAAAAAAGGTTGATATGCCACGGATCAAATTGGAATAAGTCATCACTGACAAAAGCCATCAATTACTTTAAGCAAGAGAGTTTATTGATAATAAAGTATTATTAGATAAAGCCAATTACTGAACCAACTCTCATAAATAATAGAACAATATATTATAATGTATATATGCTAGGTGAAATTAATTGATGACCAATTATGAGCTCATTAACTTTACCGGCTCATCGACATAAATCAACCTAGAGAGTAATTTAGTTTGAGGTTAATTTAAAAATAATAATAATAATAATTTAGAAATTTAGTATTTTGTGACCAATTCAGTTCTTGCTTACCACACATATTTATGCATGTTCCTTTGACTTTTTAAGTAAACTGATTTTAACTATTAATTGTTGCTATAAACCTGGTGATGTTTCCAAATTGTGGGTCAGGTAATTGGTTGATGATTTGTAATTGAGACACGTCGGATCTGTCTTATCCCCAATGCAATGTCATTAGCTGCCCCCAAAAGTTGATGCAAGTACAGGAGCTGTCTTTAAATGATGGAAAGGACTCATCTGCTGGTCTCACTTTGGCCTAATTTGTTTCTTGTTCTTTCCAGATTAAGGAAGCCTCAACAAATAAGACATATATATATATATATATTGTCAATCATTCAACTTGTCATTAAAAGTGTTGAGCATCTGGAACTAAAACAAAAAAAGAAGTTATACTTTGCTTCTTTCTAAGGGCAGAGATGGAGTTTGTTAAGTGCTGATCCCGGTTATGAGTCAAAGTTGTTGAACTATTTTGGATCTAGTGAGGCATGCACTGTTTTGTCTTGGTAGGAAATTGCCACAGCTAACCTAAGATCATCTTGGCAGATTGTAGCCTTTGGATCGGCCCCCATGTATTAATCTAAAACCTTTCCTTTCAGGGAAGGAGTTGGCAAAAACTTCTGTAATGAGATATGGGGACTAAAAGAAGGGATCAACTGCACAAACAAGTGGTCGAATTAAAGAAAAAGAAATGATACAACGTCATCTTAAAAAAAGAAAAAAAAATAACGAACAAGAACAGATATAGATGAGGATTAAACTGAATGAATAGCAACAACAAAGGGGGACCGTACTATATGCAAAATTAGAAGAAATTGATTCAGATACAAACTAGAAGCTTTTGCATTCTTAAAAATATTAGAATGATCGCAACGAGGAAGAGTATCATCAAATGGGTCGTAGAATAACCAAATATCGTGTGAAATTAATCATTAATGCATGCAACAGGGTCGTCTGTGGGTTACACAATGATGCATGATATGACTGTTTTAAAGCTATCGGCTCTATATCAAAAACGAAAGGAAAGCTATCTATGAACAGTTTGGTCCTTGTTTTATCAATGAACAGTGTATGCATCTCCTTGTTGTTTTGGATCTATGGAATCCTATCGACCGGATCTGATTTTTTTATCCCAAACCTTGATATGTTAACAACTTTCGACACAGTTGAATTTCTGTCAAATTTGATCTTCCATGCACTCCCTCAGCGCATGTTTCAAGCCATTCATCGTTTTACTAGCTTCCTGAGAATATAAATGGAAAACAGTCAATGAAAATGGACGTGGAACTTTTTGTCAGAAAGAAGTGAAATTTCAAGCACTCTACTGAATGCATTGCGGGCTAAAAAAGAAACATAATGCTTTCAAGTAGCTCTTTTTTCTTTAAACCTAGAATGCGCACGTTTCTGCATTATCAAAGCTTCAATCATACATCTACCCCGGAAAAGAAAGCCTCAGTCATACCATGGACCATACCGTAGAGTTGGACATTCTATTAAGAGAACTCACTTTATGAAGAGTAGTAATTCTTGTTTCTGCATCACTTAAGTGAGATCCAATCGATTCTTCAACTTGCTGCAGAAGCTTTCCATGTGTCGCCTCTGCTCATGCACGCAGCAAACAGATGTCAGCAACAAAAAGAATGTAACACTCATTCATATCCATATTAAAAAAAATTCACGCTGTTCCAACAGAGAATAACATGATTATATCTACTTTTTGAATTAGCATAAAACAGAAGCTTGAGCGCTTTTTGCCATGTCATTGATGGGAGAACATTACACCGTGCAATCCAGTTATAGTCTCAGTATCTTATCCAATGTGTATCTAACCGTTTGAAGAGCAGAAAATGTCTTCCCAATAACCCATAATGTGAGCCTCTGGAAAATTCATATGAACTACGTTTGTAACGGATAAAATCAAAACTGCCTAGTGAAGTGTCATTTGTGGATTACTTTTTGAAAGCATCCAGCAGATAAAAAAACCACCGAACTGCCTCATGAGAGATAAACCAGAAAATGTGATGTTTCTATATTGTGCAAGTCTCAAGATTTAATGTGACCCAAAACTTAATCACTTACTTTGCCTGTCCAAACATCCTTTTAGCTCGACATGGTATGCTTCCATGTCATTCAGAGTGCCCCTACAGTGTATCAGATGCTGATTCATCTCCTCTTTAAACTTATCGTGTATAATTTTCATTCTTTTCTGTTGCTCTGCATTAAGACTTTTATCAGCTGAAATGAATTGAATCACGGAGAATAAAGAAAGAAAAACCATGATGCTCTACAAAATGAAACAAGGACTACGTGTTTATAATAAGCAGGGAAAATGACAAAGAACAATAGAACAATGTGGACAGATTATTACTATGGACAGCATAACTTACATGACCATCTGGTCATCAAGTTCAAAGATGGAAACTGTTTCCAGTTTAATACAAATAAAGATGTTTCAGGTTGATCAAAAGGCACTGTGTGATAAGCGTACCCTGGCTGCAGAATTAGAGGAGAGTATGCATATGTATACCCTTATAACCCCCTACTTTCGCTGAGGCACTACTTTGAGGACTCAAACTAATAATATCTAGGACATCAAAGGAACAACTTGACCATTGCAGCAAGGTTTGGCCTTATTGGATTTCATATGGTTACTACAGATAGATATATTATACGTGATCAGTTCCTTATTTACATGCCTGAAACTTAAAAATGAATCCTTAAATTAGAACTAAAGGGTGTACCTTCAATTTTGGACTCCAATTGCTTTCTCTTGGACTTTTCAGAGCTTATGAACTTCCCTCTGGAAACATAGAAAATGCTAAGGCGTCTGAAAGAATGGCTTCCAATATTTTTCCTAGAGGCAGGGTAAAAACTTACACATCTGCATTGATTTGAGACTCAGCATCCTTTATCTGCAAAGAAGCTTTCTGTGCAGCAGCTAAGAGTATCTCTGAGCTTTTCTTCTTTGAGTGCAACTTCATCTTATTTTTGAAACTTTGCAAAAACAGTGCTAACTGGCAAACAGTTCTATTATAACAGAAAAATGCAACATAAACTATAAGCAAAACCTAAAATAGCTCAAAAAGCTAGGAAATCAACGTTATTTAAAAAAAATACCTTGCTAAGCTATCCTCTGGAAACTGTTCCAGGATGTCATGCATTTGAGCATTTTCAGTTTCTTCGGTCCCTGAAGTAGATTTTAAGGTAGCTCTGATTTGAACTATTATTATGAAAATTTAAACACAGTGATTGATTGATAAGGTGTCTAATTCCTACTTACTGGAAGTACCACAGGGAGGTGATGTAGATAGGTTGCTTTGATTTATTTTCTTATCTTTAAATGTGTGCACTTTTTCCCTCTGATAAACTCTGGTAGTAGATCTTTTAAGATTACTTGCATTGGAGAACCACTTGTCAGATCGTTTAAAACCTGCATAAATAACTAATAAATATGAATACTACTCTAATAAAAAATGTCGCTAACTCAATTTACTCTGTAGTTCTACTTACCATTTATCCAAATGGCAAACTGAAATATCTAATGTACCAACTAAACCCAACACAATGATAACATTGGAAGCAAACAGTCAATCGCATTCAAGAGATATGAGCATAAAAACAGAAGCCCAGGGAATTTAGAACATCATGAGAGTAATCGGTTCAAACATCAAATTTTAATGATGGGAGCACACAATGACAATTGATAAACCATCCATTCCAAAAAAGAAATAAAAGGAACGAAAAAAGCAGCAGACATTTCTCCCAAAAAATATGAAGTTAATCTGATCGATATTCGGTCTTTGCTACTATATTACTGTGTTCCAATAAATAACTTCTATAATAAGGTCAAATAAGGATGAACAAAGTAATAGGAAGCAGTAACAGCCACAAGATTAAGAATATTAGAAAAAGAAAAGAGAACAATCTCAACATAGCATGCAGACATATCTTTCCTATAACCAAGTCAGAGATGTGGGCATCAAATATATATTGTTTCTAAAATATGTCAAAATCAAAAGCACATAAAGTGAATATAATAATACATTACCGAAACTATTAATTATGTTATTATTACCAGTTTGGAAAATAATCTACAATTATGGATACACATTTGAGGCTTTAAAAGAATGAAAAACTTATCCTACCATCAACATCAAAATTGTATCATCAGTTTCACAAGATGTTGAGGAAGTGGGAAACCATCACAATCAGTTTATAGTGCATTCTTGCAAACCGAAAATATAAGGTGCCATTCCAAATAAGAAAAATATGGTTTCCATAATTCAAAAATGATAAGCAAAAAATCACATTTACCTTCATTAAGGAAGTCATTTGTCTCAAAATGTTCAAATTCCTGCTGTTCACTGGGAGATAGAGAAGATTGCTTTCCAGTTTCTTCCCAACCATCTGAAAATTTCATGCATGGTGATTCACGATCCTCTCCACTATCATCCTTCTTTCACATCAAGGCAAACAAAAATTGAAAGAAATGCAATTATCTGACTTCGGACAAATCACATAATAGCATTTAAGAAACCTGTGATCACATATAACAAAAGGATACAGAGGATTCTGTCTCTGCACTTGGAGTCTCAGTTTGTGATTTATAGTTTGCCAAACCTTTTGACCTACAAGCTTTTCCTGTTGGAGTTTGTTCCTCTGAAACTATAGGAGAGAAATCTTCACCTAATAGCTTACTTTTACATGAGGATTTATTTGCATTTATTGCGAATGTTGGGCTGTGAAAATCATTGGAATGGTTAACAGCTTTTTCCCCTGATGTACTGATGACACCTCTATGAGAGTATGTTTCTTTTTGTGCTTTACTCTTTGAATAATCCCATGAACTTGTTTTTGTTTTCAGACAACTAAACTGCTCATGGTTTTCTGTGCTGCAATCTACAGATGGATTTTCAATGGGCTTATTTGCTTCTTTTTGCAATTGATGACTAGCATTTGAAACTTCATTTGGTGTTTGCAAATTGTCTTTCTCATGGCAAAATGGTAGAAAGGGAGAGGGTCTGGTTTTCTTGTTCTTAAGAGACGCTTTGTCTGGTGATGGTATTTCTTTTTCCTTCGACAGGGAATTATTTTCAGAAGTTGATCGCGGAGGAAAATGAATCTTTCGCGGCTCAATCCTGGACATTTTGTGCTTGATCATCTTTCTTTTAATGCTATTACCATGTACATTAACAAAGCGAGACGATGTTTTAGCCTTTCCTTCCTCCTCATCAAATGCAAAGATGTTGTCTTGCACCTTTTTTTTAGGATCTGAATCAGGAGACAAGCGCATCTTTTCATGGTTGGTGGCTATGCACATTCCTTTTACTGTTCTTGGTGGAGCTTTATTGCGTGACAAAGAACGAGTGAGAGGTCTCCGGATTGATTCTTTGGGACTCTCAGAGTCAGTCTCAATTGTATCTGAGTTCTGATTAGTTTCTATGACTTCTGCTTCTGCTTTCTGCATTTTACTTCTTTGACTCTCATTGCATGCCTGTCTGTCTTCAGGGTTTGCCGAGCAGACAGTTTGGTTGTTCTGTGAAGCATTACCAAGTATTTCAGACAACTTCATCCTCAGCCTCTCACTGTGATGCTTATTAACTTTGTCAGATTGTTCCTTTTCCAAATCTGCATCAAATACATGCAATCTATTCATGGATGTAAATTCTAATTCTGGCATTTCAGAGTTTGAACCCCATCCTACCTTTTTCTGCTTGAAAATTCTTTCGCTCCTTTGATGCATGCATACTTCTGACTGTAACACTGGAGTTTGGTTTACAAAATATTGAACTTTCTCTACAATTGGTGTTTCATGGAGAGTGGATTTTGTGGAGAACAATGCTGAAGGCTTCGGATGTTTATCAGACTCTTTTGCTTCAGCAGTGACATTCATTTTCATGAGCATGTCCTCACCCAAATGTACATCTGAGGCTTTTTGAGCAACTATATGAACTGGATCTGCTGTTTGTGTTTCATGACACGTGGATCTAGTAGATAATTTGGTTGATATCATCTGAGCCTTTGCTGTTGGCGATTCCATATACTTGTCTACAACCAGGGGATCCCAAATTTCTTTCACAACCTTCTCTTGGGATGAAAGCTTCTCCGGGATTGGTAATGTAGTTGGATCATCCTTCATTACTCCAGATCCCAACTTTGTACTCTTTTCAACAACAATCCCAACAGAGACTTTAGGAAACCGTCCAGAAGGATAATGATGACTGTTCAAACTCCAGCGCTCACTGGAAGGCTACATAATGTATTTTTATTTCATCATCAAATATATTAATTTGCCGAACCAATAAACATGGAGCTAGAGAATATTTAGTAAACGAAACAAGAAATGAGAATCAACATGCTTTTTCACATCAGCATTCATAAATGAGTAAAAAATTCATTGGTAAAGTTTCTCTGCAAAAAGTTTAAAGAATGACACTGTTATATCATGCACACAACTTGAGCTATGACTTACATTTTGTATCTTCCTTGATTGAACCTCCATCAATAATCTGGGGAAGTTTATGCAAATTAACAGTTAAAAGCTACAACAGATCAAGAGGGAAAAAGAATCGCCATAAAAGAAAAACAAAACATGGTTAACCTCAGGAAGATGAGCTCAATTCAACTTCAACAGATCACAAAATATAGAAAATAAAAAAATAATCAAATGACAACCAATCATTTAGACAGATATGGTATTAAAACGGATGCTGTTTTCATGGCAATCATCCTTTACATTCTCAGATAAAACAGATGTGTTTTTATGGTGATTCAATAGCAATTAACAGTTCTTACTCCATCAGAGACAAGAAAATGACACAACACAATTTAATATCCATATGATATGGCAAAAGTTTAACAGGCTGTATTACGATGAATATCAACAAGTGACTGCAATTTCATCATGAATCTCGTTTTCCATGAGGAAATTTTGAACATCCACAACCCCAGCGATCCATTGATATTTATTCACATGTTTCAAGCAAATTCCAATGAGGAGCACATTCCACAGACATTGATCTATTTGTATCCACTTTGTTGGAGGGGATAGTTTCTTATCACTAAGACATTCTTTTAGAGAGAGGTCACTGTAAAACATATAAGCTCAGTATTTTGATGAGGCAAGATAAAAACATGCACATAGATCTACACTTAAATGGCAAGAACAAAAACATTTTTTCTTCTTTTTAGGAGTAAAATGGTGACTAAAACAGTCTAGCCATCCATGTATATAAAAATATTACAGAGAAGATGTACATGCATGGGAAAAAGTAAAGCTACAGATAAAACATAGTTATTTCAAATGCGTGTATCACATGATACAAACTGAGATTGTTCCATAAACTACTAGCATGAACGTGATATGAGATAAGCTGTTTTGTGTCACCAGCCATGGCATGTCTGAAAAGAACCTAGACTTGGATGGTCATTTTTTTGTACTATTATGCCATTAGATCAATGAAACTCGATGAATCAATGCATTTTCAGGTCAATATTCCGCCTAAATGCACTTATCGAGTTCTTCATTTGAAGGATAACTGCAAATCCTGGAATGACCTGTCCTTGGCCTATGGGAGTGGTGTAGACATGATCATACGAAAAACATAGAAGAAAAAATCGCTGGCTCAAAGCTAGAAACAGAAAAAAAAAGTTATAAAGGGCCTCAAAATACCCAAATCCCTGTGCATTCCAAGATGTAAGCATTAGAAAATCGAAACAAAATCCATGCAAAAGGCTAACTTAATATGATCACAATTTATAATAAAACCAGCTCAATCCTTCCACAACAAGAGTTGGAAACCCTAATTTACAATATCCAAAACCTGACCAATCGAAAACTCTAAAAAAGTTCATGGGGGACAATACCAAGGTAGATTTCGCTGAATCCACACCCTCGGGATATCAAAACCCTAACAATTCGAATTACGAACAATGAATAGAAACGGATAACCGATTCAAGAAAAAATAAAGAAACATATAACAAAATCCTTGTCTCTGAGAACATCCTCATGATAAAAACGCACCAATCAACGGATCGGCGGAGATGAACCGATTCCATCTCGCGGCTGCCAAATCCAAATCAAATGACAAAGTAACGCAGAGGAAAACGGATTAGATCTCTCACCTGGGAACCCTGATCGGGCTATCGAAACCTTCGATCGTCGATCCGCCACTGCCGCCCGTTTTCTCTCCTTCGCCTGCGTGAAGTGAAGCGATGGCCAACGAGAAGGGATCGAGAAATTTTGAACTTTTCCCTCCAAATCAACTGGAAACGAACGCTTATATACGCGGGGCCCATTTAGTTGGGCTGGATTCGAATGTTGAGTTAATTGGGCTTTTTGCAGCTAGATTTTTTCAATTAAAAATGAAAATTAGCTATAACTTTTGTGTTCAAAAATATTATCATTCTGCTTTTGACACTGTGATGAGGGAGATTCATAATAAGCGAAGATCTTTTGTATACACATTTAACTCGAAACTTTTCTTAAGCAAACCACTTGAACCAATCCCATAATTTTACAATTTTTAGTGTTAATAAGACATTGTATAAAAGAACACATGAAGTTAATGTATGAATTTTTTTTGCCAAATAGAAAAAAATATTTATTCCCAGATGAAATTTATCTACTATATGGAATTTATAATATTAACTTGCACTATAGTTCTAGCGTATGGGAGCCATCATTTTCTTTAAAGATGTTCTTAATTTAGAAGGGTTCAAAATGCGACTTAATTCGAAAGTTCAAGTTCCTAGCATACTTAAATTTACAAATAATTTGCTTTGTCTAAAAGATCTCGTAATACAACTTAAATTTATTTTTCTTTTCCTTGAGGATATCTTTTTTACTTGGTGGCAACTAAGCAAATTTCTTGTTTTTCTCATGTCCCTTCACTATATTCTTGATAATTTTGACAATCTTTTGGGGTCACGGCTACAGCCTTTAACTATTTTTTTTACTTGTTTAAATTCTTGGGAGAAACAAAGTTCATTGGGCCGATGACGTTTTCTCGACCTATATAAATATAGAAAAAGGAGAGAAGAAATAAAAAGAAAATTAAAACTCGGGAGATTCATCTGCTACTATTAGTCATCCAAACAAGAATATGCATATTTAGCGATAGATATATCTGTCGCCAAACTATCACTAAGTCATCGTTGTATAAATCAGTGACGACTTAGCGACAAACAAACGATGCGCACAAACTGTCATTATATTTTAGTCGCTATTAGTGACAAACACCAACTATCACTAAAATTGTTATTAAGTTGTCTCTAAATCATCGTCACATTGTTGTTAAACCGTCATTATTTTGAATTCTTTTTAAAGAAAAATGGCATTTCGTCTCTAAAGCGTCGCTAATTTGTCGTTAAAGTGTCGTCATTGTCTTGATGACATGTCGCTAAGTTGTCGTAAAATTGTCGCTAACTATCAAAACAGTTTGTCGCGTCATATCGTCACTAAACTATCATTAAATATCGTAACATATATAGGACAACATTGATTTTATCTCGCTAAACTATCGTTGATCTGTCGCTAATTAAAATAAATAGTATAAAATATTGGATTAATTTTTACAGAAATCCTTATATACAATATGATATCATCACATCAAACATATATGCTCATTCATGCACAAGACAATAAAGTTGTCGTATAAAAGTAATAAGTTTCAAAGTAACACAACAAATTATTTACCACAGTAAAGTAAGACAAGATATGTTTCAAAGTATCACAACATAAGTTTCTAATGACATGTCAAACAAAATAGAATCTAATAATCATACGGAGCAGATCGGTCGCGAATCAAACTGAGGACCTTCAGCAATAGTGGCGTAACCCTCTCATCTACGACCTCCACCACAAGGTCCTTCATTCCAGCCATAGTCGCAGGGGCGGGTTCAGCGGTCGAACTACATGAAGGACCAACGACAAAAAACAACATCCACTTATTGCGAACTCAATCTATCTAACCCACGAAGTTGACCCTCCTTAGTAAGTCCTACAACTTCTTTCCATACCTTCTCGTAGACTTCGGGGAATAAGTCTGCATTATCCTCGTACTTCTCCATCATAAGCAAATTGTATGCCTCCTATAAATGAAAATAGTTACTTTCATACCAAATACTTAAGGAGAAATATTTTGAATGAGTGTTATAAAATTATATCGCAATTTATTTTGCTTGCTTCGAGATGAATTGGTTGTTGTTCTTATTGGTGTAAAATTTTTTGTACACCGTTCAGAAGTCAACTTTGTCTTCGCCCGCCAACTCCTACGACAATCACATTTTATATATTAAAATTTTAATCCAACTATTTTACGATAAGATTCAATATTCATATAATTTGAAAAGATATCATTTTTCGTTTATGCTCTACGAACCCAATAGAGTCTCTGCAATGGTGTACCGCATCCCGCTTACACAATTTTTTTTTGTCGATTGCTGACTTCTCCTGATATTCGGGTGACACCCTGTATTGAAAGCGATAAGTGTTGATATTTAAATATAATCCAACTATTAAATATGAACTTACCATATGTCGCAAAGAGAAGACAAAACTTCTTTGGAAATATGCGGTGCAGGCTTGTCCTTTGCTTCCAGAATGTTACTGTCGGTGACAAGCCTTGCATATTGGTGGTAGTTGAATAATACTCATCTGAGATGAGTAGAAACTACAGTATTGAAGAACTTCATGATTATACTCTCAGGAAGGTCTTCCTCCCATTTATACTTGGCTTGAAAAGATAATTTATTATTATTTTAAAAACTAATTTCAAGTAGTTAGCTTTAAAACCTTAAACGTGTTGTACATGTCATCCCGATAAGGCAACGAAATATTCTTCCACTTAGCACAACCTACCAAAAGCCTCGAAAGAACAAACTCGTTGATTTCTCGATGAATACATGCAGGGATGAAAGCAGACATAAATTGATTAATGCATTTAACATTATATTCATACATTAAGTAAATATGCTTTTAATAAATTATTAAATCATGGATTGTTCCTTGTTGGGATGATGAAAACCCAGCATGAATATTATCTGAAATAAAATGTTAGCAATAATAAATGTTAAAAAAAAAATAAATGTAAAGGAAATAGATTAAATATGAATAATAAATAGTAAATTTTACCCTTTTGAAAGTCAAGACTAATGATGGGCTCATCCTCACCCCCTGGTGGAGTGTCACGACTCATGTCGCTCCCACGACTCTCCCACGACCATGAGGAGGCATAACTTATAATAACATATAAAAAAAATTATTCATAACATGTCAAAACATATACAACATAATTAAAAATGTATTTTTTTAAGAAAATAACTTATTCAAGAGTTTGAAAGTGACTCATATATTTCTTCGACGATCTCATAATCAGTGTTTTCATTGTCGTTTATAAATTGTTCGTCTTCAACTTCAAGAGTACAACATATTTAATTAATGTTCACTTCTTCCACAAGACCATTTATGTCAAATAATGTTGTTATTTCATTGTCGTGGGCTACATTTATTACTCTCATGGTTTGATCAACTTGATAATAATCGGCATATGAAATTCCATCAACTAAAGTACCTTCAATGTTCATATTTTCTCAAAAGAACAACTTGTTCTTTACTTTGCACGTTGTCCACCATTCATCGTCACTCCTTTTGGCTAAATGATATTTCACATAGTAAACTTATTATGCTTGCTCAGCTAGAACGAATGATTCATTGGAAATAAATCTTAATCTACGCTTCACATCTACTAATTCATAAGTGTCATCAACGTTAATATTATTTTGTGGATCAAACCAACGACAATGCAATATAAAAACATTCATGCCCCAGACACCATAATAATCCAACTCATTTTCGTCATACAAACAACTTCGAACACAAATATCACTATTCATGGTAGATTTGTTTCTTTCATATTCTTCGGTGTGAAATCTATAACCACAAATGTCACTATTCATAGTAGATTTGTTTCTTTCATATTCTTCGATGTGAAATCTATAACCATTGACGATGATATAATTTGACACTTTTTTCTTCAGTCCATAACTCAAATTTCTAATGTCTCTATTTGTCACTTTATCATTAAGCACTTGCTTCTAAAGCCAATTCGAAAATTGTTCATCGTAGAGTTGCAAAAAATGGTTATCTGTCATATTATAATTCATTTGTCTTTGAAAATCTTTGAATTCCTTATACAATAGGCTTGAGATATACATCTATACTCATGTTCGGCGACTTTGGACTAAGAATCATGCAAGTAAAAAATATGTGTTCCTTACATATGCACATACTTGGTGAAAGGTTATAAGGAGTAACAAATACAGACCAACATGAATATGATGTTGTTAAATCCTCAAATGAATCGAAACCATTAGTGCAAAGACCTAATCGTACATTACGAATCTCTGCAACAAAATTAGGATGATAATTGTCAAAATATTTTCACGCCTTTGCATCAAAAGGGTGTATCATAACTGAGGGATCACTTCACACCCCTCTTCATGTCATCACATAAATTGTGCAATATTTTTGGATAAAAATAATATTGTAATCTTGGGATAATTGAAAAATATTTGAATATTACAACAGGAATATCCCTCTCATTACTATTAGAATTTGACTTTGGTTTGAATTTAGACTCACCACAAACATAACAACTTGCTAATTCGCTATG
Source organism: Pontederia paniculata (assembly GCA_001647135.1). NCBI lineage: Eukaryota > Viridiplantae > Streptophyta > Magnoliopsida > Commelinales > Pontederiaceae > Pontederia > Pontederia paniculata. Next base: position 865 of record LTAE01007690.1, on the reverse strand, counting down.
CTCCTTGTAATGCATGTAATGGTTGCGACAAGCATCAATCTTCTGGTACTCTAATCCAAGTTCATCATCATTCTCTTTCATTTATAATAATTTTCAAGAAGCTTTTCAGAAACAGGCAACATACTCTTGATAATGCAATCATTATGTCAAAGCACTTCACACTCATATTATATTCAAACTTCAAATTCATCAATTGTGGAACAAAAGGTAACACATTTTGTTGCTCGCAACCATTCCAAAGAGGTTCGTCTGTATTTTTTAAAAGATTATAAATTTTTGAAGCTGAAGGATTAGGAGTTTCTTTTTTTATTCATTCTCTATATAAAATGTAGCACCAACTTTTGCATCTCGCACCATATCAATATATGGATTTGTCGAAGTTTCAAAAAAAATTGACTTGATTACTTGAACTTTCATCTTTCTAATATTTTTTCACCATGCAATGTCCAATTCAAATAATCCACCAAAAAACTCTTTCGTTATAAATTCATCTCGACATTATATCTTAATTTCAATTTCTTATTCTTACAATTCACACATGGACAACGAATGCAACCAAGAGAATCAGTTGTGTAGGATCTGGATGGCACCAAGAGGGGGGTGAATTGATGTATTAAAAATCTTTCTCTCTTTTAATATTAACCTAGATGTCTTATGTCAGCGGAAACATACATATGCGAATATAAACACAAGTAGAGAGAGGAGAGTAGAGAGAAAAATGAACAACACACAAACACACGGTTTGTTAACGAGGTTCGGCCCACTCCTGGCCTACGTCCCCGCTCCGGTCTTCTCCCACTGAGATCTCCGAAGATCACTATATCCTTCTTCAAGGGCGAAGGCTCCCTCACAACTTCTCCTTTCT
>LTAE01007688.1:0-22246 GCA_001647135.1 Pontederia paniculata | reverse complement strand
ATAGTGAACTCCGAAGATCTCGTGGGAGAAGATCGGAGCGGGGACGTAGGCCAAGAGTTCGGCTGAACCTCGATAACAAACTTCGTGTTTGTCTGTGTTTGTGTTTTTCTCTCTTTACTCTCTTCTCTATTTGTTTATTTTCCTATATGCTTGCTTCCGCTAACATAATATACTAAGATTAAAGCAAAGAGAGTAAAAGTTTTTAATACACCAATTCACCCCCCTCTTGGTGCCATTCCAGATCCTACACCATGATGCTATACTACTATGCAAGAAGAAGAAGGTGGTCATCAGCACTAACGGCAAGGGACAAGCAACGATAAGAGGAAGGACCACAAATGACAATAAGATGCTAATAACGGCTATGCAAGCACAACAGCTACTAGAGAGTGGATGCAGAGGCAACCTGGCTAGTGTCATCAGCACTCAGCCTAAGGAGAAGGACCCATAGCAGCTGGATGTCGTCAGAGAGTACCTAGACATCTTTCTAGAAGACATCTCTAGCTTGCCACCACAAAAAGAAGTGAACTTTAGGATAGAGTTGTTACCAGGTACAACTCCAATCTCAAAGGCACCACTTAGGATGGCACCTGAAGAAATGTAGGAATTGAAGAAGCAACTACAAGTGCTTCTGGACAAGGGTTTTATCAGACCGAGTGTCTCACCCTAGGGTGCTCTGGTTTTGTTCATGAAGAAGAAGGACAACTCTCTCAAGCTGTGCATCAACTATAGGATGCTCAACAAGGTCACCATCAAGAACAAGTATCCTCTACCAAGGATTGATGACCCTTTCGATCAACTCTCTAAGGCTGCAGTATTTTCAAAAATCGATTTGAGGAGCGGCTATCACCAACTGAAGGTCACAGAGGAAGATGTGCCTAAGACCGCATTCAGATCCAGATAAAGGCACTACAAATTCCTGGTGATGCCTTTTGGTTTGATGAATGCACCTTCCGCGTTCATTGATCAATTGAACAGGGCGTTCAGACCTTACCTAGATCAATTTTTCATTATCTTTATAGATGACATCTTGATCTACTCATCAAGCCCAAAGGAACATAGAGAGCATCTAAGGATCGTATACCAGTTGTATGCAAAGTTTCCAAATACGAGTTCTGGTTAAACTAGATCATGTTCCTTGGTCACATAGTGTCGAAGCAAGGGATCGCGGTGGACCCAGCGAAAGTTCAAGCTGTCTCAAATCGGTCACCATCAAGAAATGTTGAGGAGTTTCACAACTTCTTGGGACTGGTAGGATACTACATGAGGTTCATCAAAGACTTCTCCAAGATCGCATCACCTTTGAGACGAAGAAAGGAGTAAAGTTTGTCGGGGAGTTTCCAAGAACTGAAGACCTGACTGACGACTGCATCAGTACTGACCATTCCATCTAGGAGTGGTGGGTATGTGGTATACATCGATGCTTGTGGCACAGGTCTTGGCTGTGTACTCATGCAACATGGTAAGGTCATGGCATATGCTTCTAGGCAACTCAAGAAGCATGAAGTCAACTATCCCACACACGACCTGGAGTTAGCAGCAGTCGTTTTCGCCCTGGAGATATGGAGGCACTACCAATATGGCAAAAACTCTAACGTCTACACAGATCACAAGAACCTAAAGTATATTTTCACATAAAAAGACCTAACATGAGACAACGCAGATGGATTGAGTGCCTAGCAGACTATGAGATTACAATTGGACACCACCTAGGGAAGGCCAACTCAGTCGCAGATGCATTAAGCAGGAAGTGGGAAGGAAAACTTGACACCATGAGAGTACACATGTGGAACCAGTTGAAGGGTATAATCATGTGGAACCCAAGACCTAGCAGGACCGAAGCTACATTGATGGTTCATCGAGTACAATTGGACTTGGTGAACAGAATTATTATTGCCCAAGTAGTTGTTCCAGAGTTCGACGACATGCGCAAGAGGTGCAGCCATGAGGCTCAAAATTTTGTCATGTTCGTAGATGGAGGGATCAGATACAGAGGTCGCCTATGGGTTCACAGTGATGCAGCACATAGAAGGGAGGTGCTAAATGAAAGACACAAGTCGAGTTCGCCATCCATCCGGGGAGTATCAAGATGTACAAGGATCTGCAATGGACCTACTAGTGGAAAAATATGAAGAAATAGATTGCTGAGTATGTAGTAAGATTAATTGTCTGTCAGCAAGTCAAGATCGAGCACTAGAGGTCATATGGTATGCTCAAGACCCTGAGCATCCCAGAGTGGAAGTGGGAACATATAGCAATGGACTTTGTGACCAGCTTACACAGATCCAATAGAGGTAATAATGCAATTTGGATAGTTGTGGACAAACTCACTAAGTTTTCACACTTCATCCCTATCAAATGAAAACAATCGATGGAGAGCCTAAAGGGCTTATATGTCAAAGAAGTCATCAGGTTGCATGGGATCCCAGTGACCATAGTATCTGACAGAGATCCCAAATTTTCAGGTAGAGTTTGGAAAAATTTCCAAGATGCACTTGATATTAGACTGAACTTCAGCATAACATTCCATCCACAGACAGATGGATAGTCAGAGAGGAAATCCAGACACTGTAGAACATGCTTAGAGCATGCGCACTAGATTGGTATGGCAGCTGAGATGATCACTTGACACTGATCGAGTTTGCCTACAACAGCTACCACTCCAGCACCGGCATGGCCCGGTACGAAGCTCTCTATGGAAGACCTTGTTGATCGCCAGCATGTTGGAGCGAGGTAGGCGAGCAGAAGCTAATGGGCCTAAAGATTATATAAGAATATGCTGATTAAGTGAACCTCATCAGAAAAAGAATGAAGGATGCGTAGAGCAGACAAAAGACCTATGCTGACAAAGGACGCCGAGAGTAGATTTTCCAGGTGGGAGACAAAGTGATGTTGAAAGTCTCCCCAACCAAAGACGTCATGAGGTTCAGCAAACGAGATAATCTCATCCCTCGTTATGTAGGTCCCTTCGAGGTGCTCGAGCTGATTGGAGAAGCAGCATCTCGACTAGTACTACTCCCTTCCTACGAGTGAGTGCACAACGTCTTCCACGTATCCATGCTTAGGAAGTACCAGCACGATGACGCCAATGTCATCAGGATTGAAGAGCCCAACCTAAAGGAAGATCTCACCTATGTGGAGCAACCGATGAAGATCCTAGAGTGTCGCCTACATCGCCAGGGGAACAAGAAGGTGACACTGGTCAAAGTGGCATGGACCCGACGCCGAGATAGCAAAGCAACTTAGGAGCTAGAATTTGAGATGTGCAAGGAATTTCCAGCTTTATTTGATAAGCCTCTAACATCGTCTTGAATTTGAGGACGAATTCTTTTTTTAAGAGGTTTATTATGTAACACGACTGATCAACACAGCCCGTGTTGGCATAACAAGGCCCGTGTTTGGACATACCAACACGGCCTGTGTTGGCATAACATGGCCCGTGTTTGAAGAGTGCCAAGTGGTAGTCTGGGTTTAATTAAAATAATAATATTTTAATATGTTTAATTCCGAGATTCAAATTCAAATCAGTTAAATAAGAGAATTTATTAGATAAGATTGTTAGTTAGTTTAAATTCCAGAATTCAAATTTAAAAATACAGCTTGATATAAACTAGAGAAGCCCTAATCCCCATGCCTATAAATAGGCCATAAGAGTACTTCACAATTTTACTTTCTCTCCCAAAACCCTAGCCACCAAGTTCTCTCCCTCTCTAGGTAAGGTCTCTCTCTCTTAGGTTTTCTCTTTATCCCTCTCTCTCTTTCTCTCTTCCCTTCTCTCATCTTAGAATTGTGCCCAAATCTCTAGGAGAACGTGAAGGAGATCAGGAGCAGTAGAGGAGATCAAAAGGACACAGTTGAAGATCAAGAACAACCCTACGAGATTTAGTATGTAAATAGGAGGATCCCAATAGATAGGTTTATATGATTTATGAATTGCATGTTAGGGTTCATGTTAGGTAATTATGATAGATTATGAAGAGATTTAGAATGCCTAATGCATGATTAATCTCCTAGATGAAGAAGTTAATTCGGCCAAGGATTTTTATTAGTTTTGATTAATATTTTAATGTCATAATTGATGACACTGCGATGGAACATGGACCGTGTCCCCCTCGGACGGGGCCCGCGTCCGTCGAGATGACATCGCGCCGATGGGGCGTGCTGACTCAATCGGCAAGAAGATGGACACGACCCGCGTTGAACTTACACGGTCCGCGTCAGCTGAAGATGATGAATAGTAACCCTAACGACACGGTCGTGAACCGTCCTATTTTTTATGATGAACATGATCGCTTAGGTCGTTATGATTAATTTAATGAAGAAAACAAACAATGACACAACTTGCGTGGAAGTACGAACACAGCTTTGAAATGGCAGATGTCCTAAGAGGTTTATTTTAATATAAAGAAGATAACAGAAAGATGGAAAACGGATTGTGTCTTCACTTGACACGGCCCGCATTATCTAGCTGAAACAACGTGTTCGACCATTGATACCAGTACCGAACACGGCTCATGTTCTTGACCAACACAGCCTGTGTTGGGCTGTCGCAATGTCAATGATGATGTGAATACAATCCTGATGATTAAGGATTAATTATGAGGACAAAATAAAGGGTCATCATGCTTCACTAAATTAAATGTTGAGGTTGTCATATATCTTTATCGTAATGGGAGCGCAGTGATGTTAAAGATAGGACGGGTAGGGCAACTGTCACCCGGTTCCTATTGCTTGGCTTCTCCCTGCCCTGCAACGAAAAGATTTCTCGAGCATCCTATGTTNAAAGCAATCCTCAAAGTCATTTCAAAGGCACTAATGGGATAAAAAAAAGATAACAAAGATAATCACTTGGTCTAAATACTTCATTGGCATATTTCATTACAGGATTAGGATTTATTGATGATTGATTTAAGATGATGATGGATTTATTAAAGATGAATTATAAGTATGATAATGATATGGAGTAATTGAAGTTTGGTCATAGTCATAGCTTACTCCTTAAGTAAAGACAAACATTGGAATAATTGATATTTGACCTTGGTTCTTAACTTACTCCTTATGTAAAGTATGCTCAGAGTGATTGATATTTGACTATCAGTCATAACTCACTAATGATAACAAGATGTTATACAATATGTTATGTTAATGATGAAGTAAAGATGATCCTAACTATAAAGATGATATATGAAAGACGATGCTAAGATGATGCATGAACGAAAGCATGTAAAGATGAATATAGGTATGATGAAAGAAAGTAAGCAATTGAAGATGAATAATTGATATTTTGACTATTGTCATTAGCTTATTCCTATATTTTGTATCTTATCATTCTTATCTATTGTTGTCTTACATACTGGGCTTCATAGCTCATGAAGATTCTTCTTTTCTCCTGTATTGGATCATGTAGGTGAGTAGTCTGCATTTATAGGATGCTGGTGGTGCATGCGGCGATTGATGTTCGTGGTGACTGACTTTGCACATGTCTAGTGATCCTACTAGTATCTCTTTCGTTTAGTCTTTCCTATTGAGTTGCTCTAGTTAGACTTTTGATACAATTATATTATGTAAGATTTCCGCATGTTTTTCTTATGGTATAGAAAAAAATTTGGAATCCTTAAAGTTTTTATTTCTTCCGCATTTCATTGACCAAGTCTTATTAGTCAACCTTTTAGTCAAGATATGTATGATGTCGCAGAGCTCCCAAGAGGGCATTCTGCCACGTGGCAGGTGGTCTTCTAGGGGCGTTACAACTAACTTAAATATTCATAAGTATTTATTTCTTTAACTTCTATTACTAACTATAATATGTCTTTTATTTCAGGAAATTTTATGTATTAAAGTTCAATAATCTATATTATTAAATTTTCTCATTCTAATTTGTCTTTATGTGTATTATTTGATAATAGATGTTTTCCATTTATCTTATTAGTCATCAAGCTATTATAAAAAAATATCACTTTCAGCATACTTACATCATCAAGAAAATGTAGAATCAATACAAAAGTGACATAACCATAGATATATTTACACACTCAAATTGTCAAAAAAATAATTTTCAAATATTTACACTGATTTTAATATAAATATCTAATTGTTTTTATTATATTTAATAATATTTTTTATTTTATTTGATCATACTAATACTATAATAATATGCACCCACTAACGATAATTTCTACCTTCGACATTGGATAGGACTACATGTGTAACGCCACAGAAGCACACCCGCCACGTAGCCTAACTAAGGACCAACTATGTGCAAATTGCATCCATCACGAGCATCAATCGCCATACATGTTACCAACTAACATACCTCTATAGATCAATTACTTGCATGATCCAATATATGAGAGATAATTTTCTGATTATCTATAAAGACCGCTATGTAAGAGAACAAATTGATATAAAATTCATGATATCATAAAAGCATGAAATATGCAAAACTTGTACGACATGAAATCATGGTCAACAATATATACAATGCAATGTAATATCAATGCTCTTATTCGAGTACATCTCGTTCAATACCCTATTTCAATGTGTTGCTTCTTTTCATATGCAATAGTTTGATTTCAGTGTCTTTCATTCAAGACTCTTAATTTTGCAAATATTAATTTAGCTTCTCTTTAAACAATGTATGCATGAATGAGTTAAATATAACATTGGAGATATGTACAGAATATATATATATATATATATATATATATATATATATATATATGTATAATATATTATACATTTGTTAGAATATGAAGATTAATCTAAACATCCTACTTTAGTTAGATATAGTATTAATTGATGCACAATATTTAATAGTCGAATCAGATTTTTTTAATAAAGCTAGATGTTTACACCTATAAATAAGTATATTTGAACCTTATTTAAAATTGCAAATACAGCTGCCGAGTTCGCCTATACTTTGACTTTTTTAATCCTCCAATCTATCAAAAGTCAAAACATATCAGATTTAAAAAACTATAATGCGATGGCACGCTACCTTGGACCAAAAGATCTGGATTCTGGAGATTTTCTTACATCACCAAGGCCAGCTTTGAATGAAAGAAAAGACCATACAGAGTTATTTCCATTAAAAGAATGAGTACTTGCGGATGCAAATTGATATTTTTGTTCTTGTCCGTAATATTTGGAATTTCATTCTAATTTATGCCGTTGGAAGTCGATCATGACAAATGTAAGTCGATTAATGACAGATAAAAATATTCAACAAAAAATATTGAAAAAAAACAGAAAACGACTTCTCTACCCAAACTGATCTTAACTGATGTTAAGGACCAAGGAAAATGAGATCCATGGAAAAGGATAGAAAGCTACGATATCAAGTGGATGCCGGCTCGTCCAAATGAAAATTAGATAGACGATCATTTTAATTCTTTTATTACTTTTTAGTTTCACCTCAACTAATATATATTATCGCATATATATAGTAATAAATAATAATAGCATAAACATTTAGATTTATATATTAAGTTACTTATTATATAACATTTATATGATAGATTACAGTTATAAAATATTGTTACACTTATCATATATAACTATACAGAAAAAAACAAAATTAAAAAGGAAAATTATGATCGAATCTATTGGATACAAGACAAGTCCACGTTGATCAGCGCGAGTACAACATTAGCATGAAAGTCATATATATGATACGTCCCTAATTTCCACTCTCCAATATTCTCTCCCAGTTTTCAACACCTGTTCTATCATTTGACAATATTCTACTCCCATTCATTCTTTATATAAATCGTTAACCCACTCGATAGCTAAAAAACGTTGTTATATAAATATATAACGCACCCTTACTTTCTCCTCAATAGCACACGAAATACTTACGCATAGTATCAGTGCATGTTCTCCCAACACCATTAACATATGGCTTCATCACCACAAAGCTTCTCCTCTATCCTTGTTCTCCTACTCGCCTCAGTCGTCTTCTCCGCTGCAGGCTTCATGGCGAGAGCGGACGAGATCAAGGAGACCCACATCCACTTCTACTTCCACGAGATCTCCTCCGGCCCGAACCAGTCGTCCTACGACGTTGTGATCCCCAATCAAAACTCGACCAGCTTAGGAGACATCCGGGTTTTCGACAACGATCTCAGAGAAGGTCCACAGCCGGAGTCAGCGCTGATCGGGCGGGGACAGGGGACAGTCGCGGTGGTGTCCGACGACTACGCGCTGTTAGCGCAGATAAACTTCGTTTTCACAGCCGGGGAGTTCAACGGGAGCTCGCTGGCGATGTTCGGCACCATCCTGCGGCACATCGACACGCCGCCCACAATCGTCGGAGGCAGCGGGCGGTTCCGACTGGCCCGCGGCTACGTGGAGCGAAAGCCCGTCAGCTCGTCGGCGACCTCCTACGTCGTCGAGTTCGACATCTATGTTTGGCACTATAATTAGTGGCTGTTGCGATCGACGACACATCGGTGCCACGATCATGCAAGCATTGGCATGAAGACATCACATATTGGCATGAAGACTGGTTTTGCTTTCTTTTCCCATATGCATACATAATTTGCTAGTTGATATGAATTCTCTTTTTGGACTTTACATAGGTGAAATAAAATTTTCTTTAGTTTGTTATTGTTGGAAAAATGTTGAACAATATTTGCGAAATTATCTTCAATGCATAAATTTAAGTGAGTGATGATAATAATAAATAGAATTAAATTATATCAAAGGCACACAAGATTTATGTGAAAAATATCTTAAGATAAGAGGAAAAAATTACGGGAGCGAGCAACAAATTTTTCATTATGAAAAAATAGGATACAAAGTTTCTTCTTTGATCTCAGCAGAGAAATATAGAAATAAAAACTTCAAAAAATAATCTTAGATTTCATAGAATAATCTATCCGAAAACTAGGATAGAAGTCAGAAGGATCTCATCGGAATAATAGAGATTGATAAGAAGGTTGTAGAGAATCTATACCTGAAGTTTCATTGAAAATGGATCAAAACTTGTTTTAAAACGAACACCAAAAAGCTTTCTCTCTTCTTTCTATTTTTCTCTCTCCTCGGTGGACGTGCGAAAAGGGTGAGGGTGGCGGTCGTGATGTGATGGAGTTGGACTCCAAGTCCAAATCCCTCCATCTCTTTTTTTATTTATTCTTTTTACTTGTCGGACCCGCGCATAAGTTAATAAGTCCAACAAACTTCCCCTTCTTAATTATGCGGAGGGCTCCAACAAACTTGTATGCTCCCTGCAAAATACAGTCTTCTCTCTAGGTAGAGGCTTAGTCATCATGTCTGATATATTCTTGTCAGTATGAATCTTCTGAAAGTAAAATCTCTTTTTTTTAATCTCATCATGAATCCAGTGATAACGCATATCAATATGCTTAGACTTAGAATGAAAACTAGAATGCTTACTCAGATGTATAGCACTCTGATTATCACAATGAATAAGATAGTCCTTCTGCTTCAGACCTAAGTCCTCCAAAAATTATTTCATCCATAGAACTTCCTTGTATGCTTCAATAGCTGCGATATATTCTGCCTCAGTTGTTGATACTACAACACATTTCTCTAACTTGGACTTCCATGAGACTGTTGCTCCTGCAAATATCATCAAGTAACTAGAAGTAGATTTTATACTATCCACATCACCTGCCATGTCAACGTCAGTATAACCCTCTAGTACTGGATCAGAGTCACCAAAACATAAATAAACTTTAGAAGTGCCTTGAAGATATTTAAGAATCCACTTAACTGCATCCCAATGCTCTCTACCAAGATTTGATAGGAATCGATTGACCACACCAACTGCATATGCTATGTTTGACCTTGTGCAAATCATTGCATACATCAGACTACCAACTGTAGATGCATATGGTACATACTTCATCTTTTGTTTCTCAACATTATTTCTTGGACACTGTCTAGAACTCAATTTGAAGTGACTTGCAAGTGGCAATGAAACTGCTTTGGCATTCTTCATATTGAATCTCTCCAAGACTTTCTCAATATACTTCTCTTGGAATAACCATAATTTTTGCTGCTCTCTAATACGAGTGATCTTGATGCCAAGGGTGTGCTTTGCTGCTCTTAGGTTTTTCATGGAAAAGCATTGACTCAGCTCCTATTTCAGTTTGTCAATCTTGCTATTATCACGACCTACAATAAGCATGTCATAACATATAGCAACAGAATGATAAATACTTCACGAAGACACAATGATCTGTATTTGTCTTATTGTATCCTTGTTGCATCATGAATGACTCAAACTTCATGTACCACTGACGAGGTGCTTGTTTGAGTCCATATAAGCTTTTCTGTAATTTATTTACTAGATATTCCTTGTCTTTCCCTTGGAATCCTTCTGGCTGCTCCATGTAAATTTCTTCTTTCAAGTCACCAAGAAAAAAAGTTGTCTTGACATCAAGTTGCTCAACTTTCAAGTTCTTGCTGACAGCTAATCCAAGAACTACACTAATTGATGACATATTAACTACTGGAGAGAATATCTCATCAAAGTCAACTCCTTCCTTCTAACTGAATCGCTTGATAACTAATCTTGCCTTGTATCTTGGGTGTGGATTATTTTCTTCACTTTTCAGCCGAAATACCCATTTGTTCTTGAGTGTTCTTTTGCCTTTAGGAAGCTTCGCCAGTTTATATGTGTTGTTCTCATGCAGAGATTGCATATCTTCCTGCATTGCTTTCATCCATGCAGTTTTCTACTCATGTGACAAGACTTCTTGATAACACTCTGGTACTTTCCCTTCAGTTAATAACACATACTCAGTTGGAGGGTACCGCTTTGATTCTTGTCTTTCTCTTGTTGATCTTCTCACTTGAGGTTGTGACTCTAGTGCATCTTGCTCAATAGGTTGCTCGACATCATCATCAGGTTGACTATCCGAAGGTGCATATGAATCAGTATCATCTCTATTTTCATCTTGATCAGTTTCTGGAATTGTCATCTTCCAATGGTGCTTCAACTGAGCTCGGTTCAGCTAGATAATATTTGAACAATATTGACTATTTATCTTTCGATAGATCTTCAATTGTTTGGTGTTCCAAGAACACTACATCTCTGCTTCTGACAACTTTTCTGTCAACAGGATCCCACAATCTATAGCCAAATTCTCCATCTCCATACCCGAGGAAGATACTCTTTTGTCTTGCTGTCAAGTTTTGATCTCTCTTCTTTTGGAATGTGAACAAAAGCTTTACAACAAAACACTCTGAGATGTTTATATGAAACATTCTTTCATGTCCAAACTTTCAGAGGTATAATACCATCTAGAGGTACTGATGGTATATGATTGATCAGATTAATCGCAGTAATCAATGCTTCACCCCAAAAGCCCTTCGATAGCTTAGCATGTAGAAGCATACATCTGACACGTTCCTCAATTGTTCTGTCCATTCTCTCAGTCACACCATTTTGCTAAGGAGTCTTGGGAATTGTCTTCTCAAGTCTGATGTCGAAGATGTTGCAGTACTCTTCAAATGAACCTCTGTATTCACCATCATTGTCTGAGCGAATACACTTGAGTTTTCTGTCAGTTTCTCTCTCAACTTTGATATGAAATTTCTTGAATTATGTCAACACCTGATCTTTATGCACTATAGGAATAGCCCAAACCCTTCTAAAATGATCATCAATAAATGTAATAAAATAAAGAAAATCATCTAGAGTTTTATCCTTCATATAATAAACGTCAGTATGCACCAAATCAAGTATATACGAACTTTTATATGAAGAAGTTCTATTAAATGAAACTCTAGTCTGCTTACCAACTAAACAATGCACACATATGTCAAGAGATGTATCTTTTGTACCTAGAAGCAGATTTTGTCAAATCAGTATCTGAAGTCCTTTCTTACCTATGTGACCAAGTCTTTTGTGACAGAACTCTAAAGGAGACATCTCTTTAGTCATCTTTATTTCACCAGTGCAATGTTGTGCTTTAGTCTTGTAAAGTATCTCATCATCAAACATGATTTTTACTGATGTCAACTTGTTAATTAATTCCTGAAAGCCACCAGATGTTCTGCAATAGAATGATTATCTTTATACTTCAGGTTAATAAGTTTCTTCATTAACAATACCTTATTCTGTGGTGATTTGCGCTCATACATCTCTTGTATTTTTTCCAAATTTGATCAGGCTCATCAATATTTGCAATATGATGAAACACCTTATTGTCGACCCATTGTCGGTTTTGCGCAACTGTCTTGATTTTTAATCTCCTCCACTTTGAGTCATCCATATTCTCGGGTTTGCAGTATCACATTCGATTGGATTATAAAGGTCTATGCAATTTAGATAGTCTCTCATTCGAGGTTTCCAAATAGAATAATTTGGATCTGTCAACACAGGCATCCTGCTAGGGGCATTATTATTGTCCTCCATTAAATTTATGCAGTTTGATAACCCGAGCTCTGATACCACTCTATTAGGAAAAGACTGAATAATATTTACGAAATTATCTTTTTTCCTTAATGCATAAATTTAAGTGGGGTGCTGGCAATAATAAAAAAAATTAAATCAGATCAGAGGCACATAAGATTTACGTGGAAAACCTCTCAAGGTGAGAAAAAAACCACGAGAGCGAGCAACAAATCTTTCACTATGAAAAAATATGATACAAAGTTTCTTCTTTAATCTCAGCAAAGAAATACAGAAATAAAAACTTTAAGAAATAATCTTGAATCTCACAGAATAATCTCTTCGAAAATTAAGATAAAAGTCAAAAGGATCTCACCGAAATAATAGAGATTGATAAGAAGACTATAAAAAATTTATGCTTAAAATTTCGTTGAAAACAAATCAAAACTCGCTTCAAAATAAACATCAAAAGACTTTTTTTTTTTCTATTTTTCTCTTTCCTCGGTGGACGTGCGAACAGGGGGACGGCTTCTCCTTTTTTTTCCCTCCCGCACAACACCTCACGGCTCTCTGTTTTATACCTTCACGACGTGATGTGTGATGTGATGGAGTTGGACTTGGAGTCTAACTCCATCTCTTTTTTTTATTTATTCTTTTTACTTGTCGGACCCGCGTAAGTTAATAAGTCCAACAGTTATATACCCCTATCATTATAATTAGCTCGATAAATTTTAATACTTAAAATTTTATTTACTCCTTGTTGCAGTAAATGAGATGTAATTCGTATAAATAAATTGTTAAACAAGATAGACAATGTGATAACGTCCCTAAAGCCTGAAAATGTTAGCTGCCGATTAATAGATTGAAGTTAGAAAAGATGGAAATTTGACGACTAGAAGATTTCGGCCGGATTGAACAATTTAAAATCATCTGAATCTTTCAATGGAAAAATAAACTGAAATTTACGGGTAGTAAGTATGCATCAACATATGCAGACAAGAATTAGCGAGACGACTTACCCAAAAAAATTGGCGACATGAGAATAGCATTATATTTCCTTTATTTTATTGCAGTGAAAGATAAATCGAACAAAATTTTAAAAATAATATTATCTAATTAATTTAAAAATAATATATGGATAAAATTATATGAACAAATAATATATGTATAAATAATTTAATTATCATAGAATAAATAAAATATTAATTAAAATTAAGATTCTATCTAAAGGCGACGTCAATTTCTTTCATGCCTTCCCTATTTTCAAGTGTTTATTTGAATGTTAGAATTAGGGTTAGTCGGTCCTAATTCTAATTAGTTCTAACGCAAGTAAAAAGAAATATCTGATAATAAGAATCAAGTTCTCATCAACATATCATGTGACTAGAACTTGATCCAAAAAAAATATCAACTTTTGTTGGAACTTAAGTTGGTTCCAACTTCAGGTTGGAACTAACTTGTTTTCTTCTTTTTGTTTCAGTTGATGATCTGATATTTTAAAAATATTTATTATTTTAATAATATATTAATGAATTATCTTTTTAAATACTAATATTAAAATGAATAATATTAATAATTCATATTATTGTGCTCATAAATAATATTTATTAATTTATTACAATAAATTTTATATTTTTTTATAAAATTAAAATTTATATCAATAATTTTTTGAGAGATAATATATAAATAACTAAAACAAGAATTTTCACATATATTTCATTAATGTAATAAATATTAATTTTTAGCTTTCTTCTTTTTTGCTTTCATTTTTTATTTTAATCTTTTTCCTTTTTCTTAGCTTTAATTTTTAATTAGCTCATCCATATAATTAAGTCACTTAATTAAAATATTATTACACTAATTTCAATTATTATTTAATTAAGATATTATTTGAAATTAACTTTTATTTTTATTTTGATTTTTTTGTTTTTACGTAAATTCAAGTTTACATTTCTCCATTTTTAATTTTAAATGTTTATCCTATGTTAATTATTTTTTGGTATTAATTTGTTTGTAAGTTCATCCTTAATAAAACTATAAAGAAATTTGTTTAGTACGCGATATTATTATTATTTGATATAATAATATATTAAATCCTATTTGTTTACTTAAATAGTAAATAATGATAATTACTAGTTGTAGTATTTTAAACCAAGTTTATATTATTAATTACTTTAGTATGCATATAAAATAAATAATAATTAATTATCATATATTATATCTAATTTAATATTATGTATCTTTTAAAAATTAAAATTATTCTTTAGGTTTAAAAGTTCATCCAAACAAAAATCGAACTATAACATCTATTCAATTTTTAGTTCTTCATCATTACAATTTTTCATCCAAAAGCTAATTCAAAATTTATCTGTTTAATCAAATTATTTTTTGGGAATTAACAAGAACATAAGTTCTTGCATCCAAACGACATTCAAAGAAACATCCCATCACTTATACAAAACATGATCTGACGAGCATGCAATACTTATACAAGTGTACACTTGTATAAGTTATATTATTTTTTAATCATGATCTTTCAAATTAATTATTGTTGCATTTGAATGCTAAAAATGAAATGTTAACACTTTCTTGATTAATAGTTCATTTGCTAGATTAATTCTAATGATGTTTGGATGAATTCAAAAGTAATAATAGAAATTAAAAAATTAATTTAATAGATAAGTTTTACTCAATGTTTGAATAAAATATGAGAATATAAAAGATAAAATATATTTTCTAAAAAATATAAATTCATATTATTATATTAAAATATGATGATAATTATTTATTTTCAAGATAAAATTTAGCACAATAAAAAAATAAATTTTATTAAATCATACCACAGTATTTTTTTAATAAATAAATCATAAAACTTAAAAATTAAGATAAAATAATTTAGGAAGTAATATTATTATAATTATGTTATTAATTTAGTTTAAAATTATACTTAAAATTTAATTATATTATGTTAAACTTAAAACAAAAAATAAATTAAAAAACTAAGAGGAGATAAGAGTGATAGAGGAAAAGGAAAGAGAGTGAAAGAGAGAAGAGAGAGAGAGAGAGCGAGATAGATAGATAGATAGATAGATAGAGACAGAGAGAGATCTCATAAATTGGTTCAACCATCTCGGTTCCTACCGGAAGCTCGAATCGAAAAGTGAAAATCATGGTCACATGCCTCCAAGTTCCTACTCCCAAGTTTTAAGGTTGGTTCTAATAAACATCATATCGGTTTTCTAGAACCAATTGAAATCAGACCAAAACTTAGACCTATTTTTGAGAGCCAAACACATCCATTAGGAACTCATTGATCAGATTAAGGGTGTAAATATTAAAAATGAATATCTCTCCCAATAATATTTTTCGATTTAAACAATAAAGTGTTAGTCTCAACTCCTAACTTTATTCAATTACAACTTGGATAATAGCCTCAACCTTTGATTTAGCCCTATTTATCAAGTGAATCATTCTTTGATTTACATATAAATGGGGGATATATAATCTAGAGATTAAAATTATAAATAGTATAAAAAACATCGTGTGAATAGTATAAACTTTTGAGATTAATTGTAGATTCAAACAAAGTTTATTCTTTTCCTTATACGTTTGTAGAGAGTATTAAAATATAGATACCTTGATGAGTATTTTTTGCCTCTTAATCTTTTGGATAAGAGTTTATCTATTTTATTAAAAATAATTGAAGAAACCTTCACATAGGTCCGTTCTCCGGCAATATATAAGCAATGCCTCTTTGACCAAGAAAGATTTTTGAAAATCGAGAGTATAACTACACTTTTATATATTCAACTACACTTTTATATATTAAAAAAAATAGTTGTATAAATTCTATATATTGTAAAAACAAACTTATTTAAATAAAAAATGAAATTTTATAAAAATAAAATATTGATCAACATTAAGTAAAGAATAATATATTAATATTTTTTTATATCAATATGGTTCAATATGGTTCACTACAAAAGATTAAGATTACTATTGGGCTTTAAGCTCATAAAAGGTTCAAATAGGATTAAATTAAACTTAAAACCTAATTAACTTAGGTGTTTGAATTAAAGTTCACGTGAAATAAATAAGACTTCTCTTTAGAGGGTTAGAAGAAGAAAGAGAGAAGAAGGGTGAGATATATGAAGAGAGAAAAAAATTTCCAGGTGTTTTCAGTTTTTGAATGTCATGAGAGGAAGTGATCTCTCTTTGTGGTAATGAGAACTAAAGAGACGACTTTTGAGAAGATGAGATTTTTCTTCTTAAAGAGCAAGGAATTAAGTACAACATCAGACTAAGAGTATCTCTAAATTTATTTTAATATTGTGATCATGGAGAATCATAGTAATCATGTGATATTATTCATGTTGATTATTTCATAATTTTTCAAAGGATATATGTTGATTTATTTCTAATTATTATTTTGAGTTTCAACAAAAATTAAAAGACTTTGCAATTCATCTGTGATATAGTAAAGTTACTTTGTGATTGTTCTATGATTTTTCACCTTCTTGTTAAGAGTTTTTCCAAGTAAAACTTGGTGTCTTTTTTACCTCATTATTATTTTTGGTGCATGATATTTTGCTTGGATTATTTAATTCATACATCGGAAAAATCCCAACAAATGATATTAGAGCAAGGTCGATTTGGGTGCTCCTTTTTATGTGTATTAAATGGAGGAAAACTATTAAAGCATGATGATCAAACTAATGTTGGATAACTATTTAGTTTCAAAAGTATTTTTTGATGCACTTTCAATGTCAGAAGGAGGATTCCTGACTATTCAACTACCTAGGGGATTAAGTTAAGATAAGTTTATGAAGATATGGAAGTGTTTGGTATGATTAAATCTCTGGCACAATGTTAATAAAAAAAATTAAAAGATGATTTCCTTGTTATGACTTGAAAATATTTTCCAACCTTACAAAATCCTAGAAAAAATCCTAAACGGACTTGGGAGGCTATAAATATGTCCCTTGATACCCTGAAGTTGTATGCCAGGCAATGTTATTAAAACCATGTCGGACCGACGGATTCAACTGATTCAACCGTGAATCAATGACTGGTCCGGTCCGTTTTTAGTGTAGAAACTAAAGTGGCATCAAACCGGGCAAAAACGTATTGAATCGAGAAAAATCAGTGAACCAACGAACCGGCCAAAAAATTTGTTCAATTGTAAATTAAAAAAACCAAATCAAAGTGAAAATCTATTATAAAAATGGAATGATTTTTTAAAGAAGAAAAGTAATTAGGAAATACAAAATTTAAATAAGAAAATTGTGGAAGGAAAATAAATAAGGAAAAAAATGGAAACTAGAAATAGGAAAGATATGGTAATAAATGAAATATAAATAAAATAATAGGAAGTTAAAAATAAATTGAACTAAAATAACTAACATGACTTATTAGTATAATAATAATCGTCACCATTATTTTTAGGTAAGCAATTTATAGAAGGAACATAATTGGCAAAAATAAACTTTAAAATATGAAATAAATGAGATAAGAGTAGATAGGGAAAAAGGAAAAAAAACATAGACATGGAAATAAAATAGTTCCAAGCAAAATAAAAGGAAAGTTAATAATAATTTGGGTTTAAAATAATTAATATAAATAATTACAAAAGTGGGTCAACTCAACTCAAGATGAGAACACATTGTAAGAAGTGGAAGAAATTAAAATAAAAAAATAAAAATACAGAAACATTAGGAAAAATAAAAATTGAAAGACAAAATAAATATAAGAAACAAATTGATAGGAAAAATAAAAAAAAGAAGGTGAAAAAAATAAAATAAAGTGAAATACGAAAAAAATAGAAGTGATTCAAAATAAACTAAATTAATATGACATCATTATTATTATAAAATAATAATATATCAATCACCATCATTTTGAATAGCAGTAATAACCATACAATCAATACAACTTTATATTATATCTAATTTTATTACATTTATATATATTATATAGCATTAGTAATATTGTATATTATAAATTATTATAAATAATATTATTTAATAAAATCCAGTTGAACCCAATCCAATCGATCCAACCACGATCCAGTTGGACGTCCGGTTCAATCTCCGATCCGGTTATGGAAACATTATTGCCAGGAGTCGTCAATCTATGCCTTGAAGTAAAGAATGTGGGAGCACTTGAAAGGATCTTTGAGATGAATTCTACATGGTACATTCATGTTAAAGATCAAGCAAAACTTCCTTGATGTCCAAAAGAATATCTTATGTTGGGATGATTCTTTGTATTTTTTTAGTTCTAAACAATTCTTTTGTTAGCCTTTGTTACTAGTTTTTAATAGCTTAATTGCTAGGGTGTGTAATGCAAATCTTTTTATATCTCTCAAGGGTTCTATACATGTGTATATATATAGATGTTCATGTAGTTGTGTAATAACTAGATACGTAACAACTTGAAATGAACTGAAGTGGTTGAGATGCATATCAATATTGTTGACACGCCCCCACAAGCTTAGCGTTCACGGAGTTGAAGGCGAAGCTTGTCACACCAGAACTTGAATTGTACACCAGAAATTGGTTTAGTGAACACATCAGCGAATTGATCCTTGGAGGAGATAAACCGATCTAACTGCTTGTCTGCTACTTCTTCCCGAACGAAATGATAGTCAACCTCAATGTGTTTTGTTCTAGCATGAAATACATGATTTGCCGTGAGATAGGTTGCACCAAGATTGTCACACCACAGAATTGGAGCTTGAGTGGGAATCCGAGTTCTCTAAGTAAGGAGTTCAACCAAATTAATTATGCAGTTGCATCAGCGATAGTCTTGTACTCCGATTCAGTGGATGAGCGGGCGACCGTTCTTTGTTTCTTTGCAGAAAGGACACTAGGTTGGTACCGAGGAAGATTGCATGACCCCCAATTGAGCACCTATTGTGACAAGCACCTGCTCAGTCAGCATCTGAAAATGCATGAAGTGTTAGAGAGTTTGATACACCTATGAATAAGACAACAAACGCAGTGTACTTCAGATATCGAAGGATTCTCTTGGTTGATTGCCAATGATGTTGTCAGTTGATGCATAAACTGGCAAATATGATTTACGACAAAGCTGCTGGTAGTGGTTGTATAATGTACAGCTCCAACAATTTGTCTGAATAGTGTAGGATCAAAAAACAAAGGAGCTATTACTCGAGAATTAGCCTCATTGGACATAGGAGATTTTATAGGTTTGGCATTTGATATTTTGGCACGAGCAATGAGACCTTCGATGTAGCACCGTTGACAGAGGATGATGTCGCCTTTGTGATGAACAACTTCAAGGCCCGAGAAGTAAGGCAAGTCCCTCAGGTCTTTCAAAGCAAAGAGCTTGATGAGATTAGTGACTACAGAATCTATCATAATTATGATGTCATCGGCATATACTAATGTATATAAGGTAATTGAACCCCGAATGAAAATGAACAGCGAGGGGTCAGTTGATGACGAAGAGAAGCCGAAGGATGAGAGTGCATTGTGGAGAGTTTGAAACCATGCATGTGGAGCTTGTTTCAGACCATATAACGATTTTTGAAGCTTGCACACGTAAGATGGATGCTCCGGATCATGAAAACCTAGTGGTTGTTCCATGTATACGACTTCTTCAAGAGTTCCATGAAGAAAGGCATTGCTTATATCTATTTGCCGAAGTTGCCAATGTTGTGAGATAGCTATGAACAAAACAACCCGGATGGTGGAGGGTTTAATGACAGGACTGTATGTGTCATAAAAATCTATGCCTGGTTCTTGATGAAAGCCTTTTGCAATGAGTCGGGCTTTATAACGATCTAAGGAGCCATCAGCTTTGAATTTCTTGCGAAAAAGCTACTTGCATCCAATGATATGCAAGTTGTCGCAACGAGGAACTAAGATCCAAGTCCCAATTGTAATGAGGGCATTATATTCCGCAACCATAGCCACATGCCAGTGAGGGTCAAGATTAGCCTTCGAGAAGCAAGATGGAGTTGTTTTTGTCATTGGTGATTGAGAGAAGTGCTCGGTGAGATCCAAGTCTTGCAAGGGAGCACTAATCCACACGTTGGTGGGGACGTAGTTGCATGTGACGATTCGGGGATACCGAAGTAGAAATTGTTGGACAGGTGCAGTTCGGTTCAGGTGGTGAGGTGGTACGACATGAGGGGAAAGGGTATAACAGAGGGTATGATGAGTCACGGTGTGTTAGAAGGTGAGCATGGCTGTGTGGAGCTGGGCGCAACAGAGGTGGAGAAGGGAAACAATTGTTCATCGAATTTTACATGATGTGCAATATAAATGTGCTTGCTCTCAAGATCTAAGCAGCGATATCCTTGATAATTGTTAACCCAGAGAAACACAAGGTTTTGTGCGGAAGGAAAATTTGTGAGTGATATAGGGCCGAAGAAGTGGATACGCAACCAAAAAATTTTAAGGAGTAATCTAGGGACTTAAAGACAAGAGTCTCAAATGGGGATTTGTTATTGAGAATCGTAGTTGGAAAGCGATTAATTAAATATGCCGACGTCTCGACAGCATAGTGCCAATATCAGTGAGGGAAATTTCCTTGTGCAAGAATAGGAAGGGTTGTATCAACAATGTGACAAATTCGACGCTCCGCGACACCATTTTGTTGATGTGTGTGTCAGGGCAGGTGATTATGTGATGAATGCCATGTAATTGTAATAAAGAGGTTAAGCTTCGAAATTCTCCTCCTCCATCAGTGTGAATAGAACGAAGCAGAGTGTTAATTTGTTTTTCCGCAAAGTTTTTCAACAGAGTAAATGTTGACAACACATCGGATTTATTAAATAGTGGATGCACCTAACAGAATTTTGAAAAATCATTTAAGAAAGCAATAAAATAGCCATGACCAGAAGAGGAAAGAATGAGAGCAGGGCCCCAAACATCTGCGAACACACGATCTAGTGGAGCACTGCTTCTAGCATGTGTTGTAGGGAGCGGAAGCCGTGTCATTTTTCCTTGTAAACATGCACAACATGAAGAACTAGAGATGCCAAAGACATCGATGTGTTGGCTGCGAGCAACAATGCGGACTACATGTGAAGATGGATGACCAAGACGATGATGAAGACACTTGAAGGGAGAACTGCTAACTGTCAGGGTTGTTGGACGACATGGTACTTGTAAGGAGTACAAGCCAGATCTAGCGGGACCTTGGAGCAGGATTTTGCGAGTTGGCAGATCCTTGACAATAAAAGACGATGGAAAGAATTCAATAGAGCAGTTATTATCACTGGTAAAGCGCGAAATTGATAAGAGTGGTTTAGAAATGTGTGGAACATGAAGAACATTGTGCAAGAAAAGTGGTATGAGCAAGTTGAAATAGAAGACAAACACGTGTTGGCTATAGCCAATCCAGTGCCATTGCCAACATGTAGTTGATCAGTGCCAGAGTATTGCTCGGACATGCTCAATGATTGCAGGTCTAGAGTCACATGATGTGAAGCGCCAGAGTCCGGGATCCAGTCTGTAGGATCTAGATGGCACCAAGAGGGGGGTGAATTGGTGTATTTAAATCTTTTTCTACTTCTACTCAAATAGTTTAGTTATATCAGTGGAAGCATACACATGCAAATATAAATAAGTAAAAGAAGAAGAAGACAGAAAAACAAACAAGCAAACACAGAGGTTTGTTGACGAGGTTCGGCCGAACTCCTGGCCTATGTCCCCGCTCTAGTCTTCTCGAACTCGAGACCTCCGGAGATCACTAAACTCCTTCTTCAAGGGTGAAGGCTCCCTTACAACTTCTTCTTTCTTTTCTAGAAGACAAGGAGACAACCTCTTACAAGTTCGCTCACGAACTCTCACTCCCTTCTATCCTAGATTCTTCACTCGAATCGCAAAAGGGGAACTAAGGCTTTCTTTC
>LTAE01007687.1:7068-20465 GCA_001647135.1 Pontederia paniculata | reverse complement strand
AAGAAGAAGAAGAAGAAGAAGAAGAAGAAGAAGAAGAAGAAGAAGAAGAAGAAGAAGAAGTGTAATACCCGTAACCTATTAAAAGAAAAAAAAAGAGATTTAATTAAATGGATAATATTTTATTAGTTGGACTCCTAATAGGAAAAGGATAAATGGAGATTAGGTTAGATTAATTGAAACAAATTAAAGATAGGATTAGAGATAAGATAGGAGTTTGTGTGGGATTAGGTGATTAGGTAAGATCTTTGTTTATATTTGTTAAGAAGGTGATTAGATAAGATCTCTATAGTTCGTGAAATAAAGATGGCTTTCTTCTCTCTATAGGAGTTTCTTCTCTCTTTTTCTCTCTCCTCTCCCCCCAAAAAGGTCATTAGGTAAGATCTTTGTCTCTTTTCCTGGGTTGTCTTTTTCTCTCTTCCCTCTCTCTCACCTTAGGATGATGATAATCTTAGGAGAACGTGAAGGAGATTTCCAATAGAACTTGGAGCAAGGAGAAGAAGGTAGAGATAAAGTAGAGAAATTCTTAAGACCCTACAAGATATGGTATGTAAATAGGAGGATCCCTTTAGATAAATATGTTCATGTGTAATAAATTTCATGCTAGGGTTCCTATTTGATAATAATTGTTAAGAAGATGATTAGAATATTTAACCCTGATTAACCCAACAAATCCTATATTTTAATTCGGCAAAAAGGATTGAGATAATGTTGTTTCTGCGACTTCATGGTCGTGAAACAGGGTTTCACGACCGTGATTGTGATGTCACGACCGTGAGGGTGAACTTCACGACTGTGACCAAAAGCAAGGAAAAATGTGTCCCATCACGGGCCATGAAGATGGTCTTCAAGATCGGGACCCTGGGAAGTACGGGCTGTGAAGATGGACTTCACGCTCGTAATGTGTCGCATGATAACAACAGAGGTATGGTCACGACTGTGAAAATGATTTCACGACCGTGAACTTAGCTTCACGGGTCGTGAAGGAGACTTCACGGGCCGTGAGGATTGGTCACAGGTCATGGATAGAGATGAACCCGATTCACGGTCGTGATATGTAAATCACGGGCCGTGAAACCGAGAGTCACGACCGTGAGATGTATTTCACGGGCCGTGACAGGGGTGATGAAAAATTAGTGATGTTTTGTCATTATTTTGATAAAAAAATCATGGTTGACGACAGATTAACGAAGAGGTTATAATTGAAATTTAAAAGGCATTTTATTTTATAATTTATCATGATATATCATTAATGATAGCTTCTTCTATAAATATTAGGGATTAACTATGTGGACAAGATAAAGGGTCACCATGCTTCACCTAAATTAAATGTTGAGGCCGCCATGAATTGATGATTGGGAGCGACAACATTATTAATGATGGGGGACGGTAGACCAGCACCTACCTGTTCCTGTTGCCTGGCCTTCTCCCCACCTTGCGATGAATGGATCACTCGAGCATCCCTATCGGTCATGGATAGTGCACCCCCTCTGACCTATTAGCGTGACCTCCAAGACCCATGAGCCACTCACTACAAGAAAACTACTCTTTAATGAAAGGAAAAGTGGCCAATAAAGATCGTTTTCTCGTCGTTATAAATTATTAACGACCGACTTTTCCGGTCATCACCGGTCGTTATAGACTCCGCCGTTAAAAATCAATGACAACCAGATAAACATGCCCGTCATTAAAACACAATAACGACCAACAAATAAATAACCGTTAAAAAATTTAAAAGCCAATAGTCTGATCATTAGAAAGCTTTAGTGACGAGCACAACCAGTCCTTAATAATATTTATCGTCTATTGATTCGGCCGTTAAAACTATTAAGGACCATAAATTGTTGGCCATTATTATTCATTTATTGGTCTTTAATCTGTTCACAAATAATTAATAATGATATATTAAAATATATTGTAAGAGGGCTATAAATTTTAGTGTCCAAATTTTATCAAAACATTTCCATTGCATCTTATATCACAAATTGATTACATCTGCAAATTTAGAAGGGAACAATTTCATTAGCTTTCTATATCACTTGTAAATGTATTACAAAAGAGGAGGTCATAATGTTGATATCATCCAATCTTTACAATATTCAATTTCCTTACATATGTATCATCATAAAAAATCTAGATCCAAGAAATGCAAAAAAGATAACTAGCATATTAAAAAATTTCTTGTAGGAGTCTATCAAAATTGCTCTCGATGTCGCATAGTCCATACAAGTAACTTCAGGTCCAACACTTGGTACTAGCCAAACCATAAGTCCTTCCGTCCTAATATTCTTCTATTTCAGATGTTCAACTGTTCTTCATGATTATAGAGCCTACAACAAAAAAAAAAATTTGCACCTCTTGGTCTCTTATTGTAATATCCCACAGCTTTATCGAACTGCAATTCAGATTATGAAACACATATATTAAAAAATGTATGCAGTTCAAGAAAACTATGGAAAACTACAAGGAGGATCATACAATATATCACATATAACAGAGATAGAGTGAAGAAGACAAAAAAACAAAGAGGGGTGGGGGATTAGGCGGTAAGTTGACAGAGAGAAAGAGAGAGGGAGAGAGAGAGCTCGCGAACAGGTTTGTGAGGCTTGCTCATGGGTAAAGAGACACGTAAGAGAGAGAGAGAATAACAGCCGGCAATAGGGGACAAAGAGAGGGAGATGAAGGGAGGAGAGAGTACCTGGATTGAGATGGCTACATGGGTTTCAAATGTTACAATTTGGAGATTCCAAAACTGATCGATGAAAGGAAAAGGAAAGGCCATTATTCCTTTTATAATCATTTAATATTTTCCTATTTTGTTCTATGATTTCACCAAAAGAAGATTTTTTCATTAATTAACAAATTAATTATGGAGAATCTGGTTTGTTTTTTTTATTTCTTTTATCCTTTCACCAACTAACAAAATAAAAAATCATTTTGAGAGAAATTATCTTAGGTACCGTCAATTAATTGATCATCAACGACGAGATTTTTAATCATTGATTCCAAAAATTTTAACGATGATATTCATGGTCATAATTATATGATTATTAGAGATGAATTAAATAAATGATCATTTAACGACCGGACTACATTTTATTACGACGAGTACTTTTACTCATAGTTATCGATTTGTCAAATAACGACGAATTTATTTATTCATCGTTAATGATTGCTATTAACGACCATTTTTTTTATGTTATCGTTAATATTTGGTCATTAATGATCATTTTTCTTGTAGTGACTTCAAAGTTACCCAAAGCAACCCTCAAAGTCACTAATGGGATAAGTAAAAATAATCAAGATAACCACTTGGTCTAATTATTGCATTTGCATCTTGCATTAGAGAATTATGGTATTACTTGTTGATGATGATTCATGATGAAATTCAACGATTGATGTAAAGAAATGAAATTAAAGATAAAAGAAAAATGACGAATTAATGATGATGATGTGGAGTAATTGATATTTGACCATTGGTCATAGCTTACTCCTTATGTATACGCTCAAAGTGATTGATGTTTGACTATTAGTCATAGCTCACTCCTGATGCTAAAAAGTAATGATATGCTAATGATGATGTAAGAAAAGTTACGTAAAGAAAGATGATAATTTCAAGATGATGAAAGTGAAAAGTAACGTTAAAGATGATGTAAGTAAAGTAAGATAAAGATTATCAAAGAAACACTAAAGGAATAATTGATGTTTTGTCCTTCGTGTCATTAGCTTATTCCTTTGCTAAAAAGTAATGATATGCTAATGATGATGTAAGAAAAGTTACGTAAAGAAAGATGATAATTTCAAGATGATGAAAGTGAAAAGTAACGTTAAAGATGATGTAAGTAAAGTAAGATAAAGATTATCAAAGAAACACTAAAGGAATAATTGATGTTTTGTCCTTCGTGTCATTAGCTTATTCCTGCATTTATTTAACATGTCATATTTATCCATTCTTGCCTTACATACTAGGCATAATTGCTCATGGTGGATTTTCTTTTCCCCTTGTATTGGATTCTGCAGGCGAGTGATTTGCAGGTATAATGGATGGTGGTGCATGCGATGATTGATGCTCGTGGTGGCTGACTTTGGACATGTCTATTGGTCCTATTAGTGTCTCTTCTCATGTCTTAGTATATTTTATACAGTTGTATTAGCTACTTTGGAGACAGTTCATTTATGTCAATCTTCCGCTTTATGTTATTTTATGAAAAGCGTTTCTTTTAAAGTTTAAAGTTTTTTCCGCATTTTGTTGACTGGTTTTATTAGTCAATCATATGGTCAAGTTTATGTATGATGTGTAGCGCTCTCAGGAAGGCATTCTGTCACGTGGCAGGGTGTGCTTCTGGGGGAATTATAGTTAAGATATCAGAGCGTAAAGTCGGGATCCTTTTGGCATCTCATAGTATTAGAGGGTCATGTGCAAAGCTTCACGAGCAGTCGCAGCACCAACCAGAAGTAAGTTTTTCCTTGAAAGGCATTTTCATTGTTATGACTGATTGTTCTATGGTATGTATTAGATGCCTCCAAGACGTGCAGCTAACCATCGCCAAAGAGCCAACCGAGTGGAGGATGAGGCCCAAGACAACTTAGCCCTAGGCAATCAAGGGCAGCAACAAGCCCTAGGAAATCGAGGGCAACAACAGGCCTTAGGCACTCAAGAACAGCAGCAAACCCAAGCAACCAAGGACTTCCAACATTTCCTTAAGTTTATGCCCTGAATTTAAAGGTACTGAGGGTGTTGTTGGGGCAGAACATTGGCTAATAATCCTCGAGGAACTTTTTGCACTCATGAAGTGCGCTAATGATAGGAAGGTCCTATATGCGGCACACTGACTGGTGAATGATGCAAAAGATTGGTGGTGGACTACCAAAGCTATTAACTTTCCTGATCAGGAGGTGATCGATTGGAAAGATTTTAAGAAGGCATTTGAAATGAGCTACTCTATAGCCTATCAACTTAGGTAGAGACAATGTGAATTTTTGGAACTAGAACAAGGCAACAAGACAGTGGAGGAGTACCACAATGAGTTCGTCTGACTTGAAAGATTTTGCAAGTTCAAGCATGACGAGGACGAAAGAGCAGACCGTTTTATCCAAGGTCTGAACTCAGAACTTTGAACCCTGACTATGGCAGGGAATTGCAGAACCCTTAGCACGGCTACTGAACTAGTAGGACGTATGGAGAAGGATGCAATAGAACGACGCAAAGAGGCTAAGGGAAAGGCCCCAATGCACCAGGCTTGGCAGAACAAACCAAGATGAGATCAACAACGCCAACACTCCAACAAGCGTGACAACCGCAAAGATAATCGGGCAAGGCCCTATGTTCCTCGTAATACAAATCCACCACGGCAGCAGCCTCAACAGCCACAAGAAACTTGTACCCACTGTGGCCGTTATCATCAAGGTGAATGCCGCAAGAAGAGTGGAGCCTGCATCCACTGTAGGAAGTTTGGACACTACATTAGAGACTGGCCAGATAAGAAGAAGGAAGAGCAGAATTTCAAGAACAATGCCAATCTAACTGTGCATGGTCGAGCATATAATATGGAGGCAGACCCAACTCAGCCCAACCAGGATGTCATTAGAGGGACTCTCCCTATAATTGGACTCAGTATTTCTATTTTATTTGATTCGGGTGCTATGCACTCATTCATCTCTTATGATTGTGCAACCATCTTAAATCTACTTGCACTGGACATGAAATATAAAATGGACATTACTACCCCCATGGGCACTCTCCATGCCTCAAAGTACATCTCTAATGTACCTGTGATAGTGGTGGGGAAAGACTACTCAGCAGATCTGATAGTCATCCTTATGAAAGAGTACGTTGTCATCTTGTATATGGACTAGTTGTCCTACCATGATGCCGTACTTTTAAGTAAGAAGAAAAAAGTGGTCATCAACTCTCATGGAAAGCAACGAGCAACAGTAAGAGGAAGGACCACAAATGACAACAAGATGCTGATAACAACAATGCAAGCACAACAACTGCTGGAGAGCAGATGCAAAGGTTACCTGGCTAGTGTCATCAGCACTGGTCCTAAGGAGAAGGACCCACAATAGCTGGATGTTGTCAAGGAATACATGGACGTCTTCCCAAAAGATATCTCTAGCTTGCCACCCCAGAGAGAAGTAGACTTCAAGATAGAGTTGTTACCAGAAACAACTCCAATCTCAAAGGCACCCTACATGATGGCACCTGTAGAGATGCAAGAGTCAAAGAAGCAACTACAAGAGCTCTTGGACAAGGGTTTCATCAGATCGAGTGTCTCACCCTGGGGTGCTCCGTTCTTGTTCGTGAAGAAGAAGGATGGCTCACTCAGGTTGTGCATTGACTACAGGATGCTCAACAAGGTCACCATCAAGAACATGTATCCTCTACCAAGGATTGATGACTTTTTCGATCAACTTTACAAGGCTACAATATTTTCTAAGATTGATCTGAGGAGAGTCTATCACCAATTGAAGGTTGCAAAGGAAGATGTACCCAAGACAACATTCAGATCCAGATACGGGCACTATGAATTCCTGGTGATGCCCTTTGAATTGACGAATGCACCTGCCGCGTTCATGGAACTGATGAATACGGTGTTCAAGCCCTACTTAGATCAGTTTGTCATTGCCTTTGTAGATGACATCCTAATATACTCATCGAGCCCGGAGGAACACAGAGAACATCTCAGAATCGTGTTAGAAACATTGCGTCAACTTCAGTTATATGCAAAGTTGTCTAAATGTGAGTTCTAGTTAGATCAGATAATGTTCCTCAGGCACATTGTGTCAAAGCAAGGGATCGCGATGGATCCGACAAAAGTAGAAGTTGTCTCAAATTAGTAACCACCAAAGAATGTCGGGGAGATCCGTAACTTTTTGGGACTGGTAAGATACTACAGGCGATTTATTAAAGATTTCTCTAAGATCGCATCGCCCTTTGACAAACTTGACAAGGAAATGAGTAAAATTTGTCTGGTCCTAGAAGTGTGAGCAAAGCTTCCAAGAGCTGAAGACCTGACTGACTATAGCACAAATACTGACCATCTCATCTGGGAGCGATGGGTATGTGGTGTATAGTGATGCTTGTGGCACAAGTCTTGGATGTGTACTCATGCCACATGTCAAGGTCGTGGCATATGCTTCTAGGAAACTCAAGAAGCATGAAGTTAACTACCCCACACACGATCTAGAGTTGGCAACAATGGTTTTCTCCTTGAAGATATAAAGGCATTACCTATATGGCGAAAACTTTGAGGTCTACGCAGTTCACAAGAGCCTGAAGTACATCTTCACCCAAAGAGACCTCAACATGAGACAAAGGAGGTGGATCAAGCTCTTGAAGGACTACGAAGTCACAATTGGATACCACCCAGGAAGGCCAACTCAGTTGTTGATGCTTTAAGTAGGAAGTGGGAAGGATCACCCAGCATGAGGGTACACATGTGGAAACAATTAAAAGACATAATCATGTGGAACCCAAGACCTAGCTGGACTAAGACCACACTGATGATTCATCAAGTACAATCGGACTTGGTGAACAGAATCATTATTGCCCAAGCAGTTGATCCAAAGTTCGACCACATGCGCAAGAAGTGCAACCATGAAGCTCAAGACTTCATCATGTCCGTGGATGGAGGGATCAGATACAGAGGTCGCCTATGGGTTCCCAATGATGCAACACTCAAGAGGGAGGTGATGAATGAAGGTCACAAGTAAGAATTCGCCATCCATCCAGGGAGTACCAAGATGTACAAGGATCTGCAAAGGACCTACTAGTGGAATAACATGAAGAAAGAGATTGCTAAATATGTGGCCAAATGCATTGTTTGTCAGCAAGTTAAAATCGAACACCAGAGGCCATATGGTATGCTCAAACACTTGAGCATCCCGGAGTGGAAGTGGAAAAATATAGCTATGGACTTTGTGACCAGCCTACCCTGGTCCAAAAGAGGAAACGATGCCATCGGGGTAGTTGTGGTTAGACTCACTAAGTCTACACACTTCATCCCTATTAAATGGAAGCAATCAGTGGAGAGCCTCATGGACTTATATGTCAGGGAAGTCAACAGGTTGCATGGGATTCCAGTGACCATAGTGTCTGACCAAGACCCGAGGTTTACAACTAGAGTTTGGAAGGGTTTTCAAACGCCCTTAGGACTAGACTCAATTTTAGCACAGCATTCCATCCACAAATTGATGGACAGTTCGAGAGAACAATCCAAACGCTGGAGGACATGCTTAGAGCATGCACGTTAGATTGGCATGGTAGTTGGGATGATCATCTACCATTAATCGAGTTTGCCTACGATAGCAGCTACCACTCCAGCATCGGCATGGCCCCATATGAAGCTCTTTATGGAAGACCTTATCGATCACCAGCATGTTGGAGTGAAGTGGGCGAGCGAAAGCTGATGGGCCCAAAGATAGTGCAGGAGTACGCTCACTGAGTGGACCTGATTAGAAGATGAATGAAAGCTGCACAAAGCAAGCAGAAGACCTATGCTGATAAAGGACATCGAGAGCAGATTTTCCAAGTGCGAGACAAGGTGATGCTGAAAGTCTCCCCAACCAAAGGCATCATGAGGTTCAGCAAACGAGGTAAGCTGAGCTCTCGTTATGTAGGTCCCTTCGAGGTGTTGGAGCTAATTGGAGAAGCAGCATGTAGACTAGCGCTACCACCTTCTTATGGGCGAGTGCACAACGTCTTCCACATCTCCATGCTCAGGAAGTACCAGCACGATGATGCTAACATCATCAGGATGGAAGAGCCTAATCTAAAGGAAGATCTCACCTATGAGGAGCAGCTGATGAGGATCCTAGAGCATCGCCTAGAACGCTAGGGGAACAAGAAAGTGGTGTTTGTCAAAGTGGCGTGGAGTCAACGTCGACATAGTGAAGCGACGTGGGAGCTGGAATCCGAGATGCGCAAGGAATTTCCAGCATTGTTTGGTAAAGCTCTACCATCGTCCTGAATTCAAGGACGAATTCTTTTTTTAAGAGGTTTGTAATGTAATACTCGTAACCTATTAAAAGAAAAAAAGAGATTTAATTAAATGGATAATATTTTATTAGTTGGACTCCCAATAGGAATAGGATACATAGATATTAGGTTAGATAATTGAAAAAATTAAAGATAGGGTTAGAGATAAGAGAGGAGTTTGTGTGGGATTAGATTTGTTGAGAGCCTATATAAACACCTATCGAGAGAAGAAAGCCCTCTTTTTTTCTCCTCTCAAGGTTGTAGCCATCGTAGAGAATCTCTCTCTTTTTCTCTCTCCTCTCCCCCAAAAAGGTGATTAGGTAAGATCTTTGTCTCTTTCCCCGGGTTATCTTTTTCTCTCTTCCCTCTCTCTCACCTTAGGATGATGAAAAAAATCTTAGGAGAACATGAAGGATATTTCCAATAGAACTTGGAGCAAGGAGAAGAAGATAGAGATGAAGTAGAGAAAGTCTTAAGATCCTACAAGACACGGTATGTAAATAGGCGGATCCCTTTAGATAAATACGTTCATGCAGAATAAATTGCATGCTCGGGTTCCTATTTGATAATAATTGTTAAGAAGATGATTAAAATATTTAACCCTAATTAACCCTAGAAATCCTATATTTTAATTCGGCAAAATGGATTGAGATAATGTTGTTTCTGTGACTTCACGGTCGTGAAATAGGGTTTCACGACTGTGATTGTGATAGTCATGGCCATGAGGCTGAACCTCACGACTGTGAGCCAAACGCAAGGAAAAATGTGTCCCGTCGCGGGCCATGAAGATGGTCTTCACGATCGTGTCTATGGGAAGAACATGCCGTGAAGATGATCTTCACGCCCGTAATGCATCGCATGATAACAGCAGAGGTACGGTCATGGCCTTGAAGATGATTTCACGATCGTAAACCTAGGATCACGGGTCATGAAGGGGACTTCACGGGTCGTGAGGATTGGTCATGGGTCATGGATAGAGATGAACCCGAGTCATGGCCGTGATATGTACATCACGGGCGTGACGGGCGTGATGAAAAGTTAGTGATGTTTTCTCATTATTTCAATAAAAAAAATCCATGGCAGATGACAGATTAACGAAGAAGTTATAATTGAAGATTGAAAAGGTATTTTATTTGATATTTTATCATGATTTATCGTTAATGATAGATTCTTCTATAAATATTAAGGATTAATTATGTGGGAAAGATAAAGGGTCACCATGCTTCACCTAAATTAAATGTTGAGTCCACCATGCATTGATGATTGGGAGCGACAACATTATTAATGATGGGGGATGGTAGACCAGCTGCTACTTGTTCCTATTGCCTAGCCTTCTCTCTGCCTTGCGACGAATGTATCACTCGAGCATCCTTATTGATCATGGATATTGCACCCCTTCTGACCTATTGGCGCGACCTCCAATAATCATGATCCACTTCAAATTCACCCAAAGCAACTCTCAAATTCACCTCGAAGTCACTAATGGGATAAGTAAAAAATAATCAAGATAACCACTTGATCTTAATTATTGCATTTGCATACTACATTAGAGGTTTAGGGTATTACTTGTTGATGATGATTCATGATGAAAGTCAATGATTGATGTAAAAAAATGAAATGAAAGATAAAGCAAAAATGATGAATTAATGATGATGATGTGGAGTAATTGATATTTGACCATTGGTCACAGCTTACTCCTTTTGTATACGCTCAGAGTGATTGATGTTTGATTATTAGTCATAGCTCACTCCTGATGTAAGAAAGTAATGATATGCTAATGATGATGAAAGAAAAGTTACATAAAGAAAGATGATAATTTCAAAATGATGAAAGTGAAAAGTAATGTTAAAGATGATGAAAGTAAAGTAAGATAAAGATAATCAAAGAAAGACTAAAGGAATAATTGATGTTTTGATCTTAGTGTCATTAGCTTATTTCTGCATTTATTTAACGTGTCATATTTATCAATTCTTGCCTTACATACTGGGCGTAATTGCTCATGGTGAATTTTCTTTTCCCCTGTATTGGATCCTGCATGCGAGTGATTTGCATGTATGATGGCTGGTGGTGCATGTGGCAATTGATGCTCGTGGTGGCTGACTTTGTCCATGTCTAGTTGTCCTATTAGTGTCTCTTCTCATGTCTTAGTATTTTCATTAGTGTTGTATTAGTTGCTTTGGAGACAATTCATTTATGTTAGACTTTCGCTTTATGTTATTTTATGAAAAGAGTTTCTTTTGAAGTTTTAAGTTTTTCCGCATTTTATTGACTCATCTTATTAGTCAACCATATGGTCAAGTTTATGTATGATGTGTAGTGCTTTTAGGAGGGCATTCTGCTACGTGGAGGGATGTGCTTCTAAGAGAAAAAGTGATGACTGCTTGAAGAGAATAATAACCTATGAGGATTTCTTCCATTATCTAAACATTTATTTATAGAAAAGTTTTAGGACTTCAACAAGTTTAAAATGAATAAAACTCTTAATTGAAATCCTAATAGGAGTCTAACAGCCCGAACACCCTAATATGGTTCATATTTGAGTTCAAAATGATGATCATGTCATGATCCATGTTGGTCCTAGTGTTGACTCGGGTATTACTCCATCTATATAAGAAGTTTTTGTACCTAAAATTGAAGAAAAAAAAGGAGTTAAACCCTCATGTTTCTTCTTTTGATTGTAGCACAAAAAGAAAAAAAAAATTATGCTAACCAGAACAATGTAGGACTGTAAATATTGCGTAACATAAGCTGCAACAATTGTAGATAACATGAACCTCTCATGTCATTTAGATAGGATAATTATTATTTAAAAACAAAGAATAAGATGCAGTATATATTAAGCGTAGGAATATACTTAACTAGTATTAGCAAGATAATAATCACACGTTAGTGGCCAATGTAATCTGATTCTGAACTGGTAAGTTTCAAAGAAGTCACAACATCTAAAACACTCCAACTAAATTGCAACAAGAGATCGATCACAAATCCACTTGAAACTCATCACTTCGGCCAACATATAACACGGAAATCCCATCAACTGTACAAGAAAATAGTTCGAAACCACCATCAGAATTATTTAACAAATACAAAAAAAACTAAATAATCTTAACCAAACAATTCAAATTCTAGTCATACATGCTTTGATTATTCAGATATACAAAACAAACGCATATCTACCAACCGATTCGAATTAGGTACCATATGTAACGCCCCCAAACTCACACCCCGCCAGATGGCAAAATATGGACTCGGGGACGCTACAACGATGCGATCCTTTGATCAAATCTTTGACTATGTTGACCTATCAATAAAAATAACATAAATGCAGAAGACTTTAATCAATTAAAAATAATATCCAATAAAGTAAATGCGGAAGTCTTAAACAATATAATTAGTGTCATAACTTTGATGACTCTAGGGATGACACTAAGACCCTGACATGTGCATAGCATCAGCATCATCACGAGCAATCTGTAGTCACCAGCACCATCATCCACTGTAGAACTAGTACATGCAGGATCGTGTAGGAAAAATATTATTCCATGAGCAATTACCCCCAGTGTGTAAGGCACAAGTAGATATAGAATCATAATGATAAGAACGATAACAATAAATTCGATACCAATATAAATCAATAGGTGGTGATATGGTGAGTCAACAATGTAAATCAATGACTTCAAGACTATACAATCCAATAATATCACTTTGAGATTTATCCTAGTGTGAGACAATATTAATTTGGATAACGATTGAGGGACGATCCAATTCGATATATTCTCTTCCATAATAAGAGTATTCTTTGAGGAAAGATCCGATAAAAGAAAGGACGATAAGAAACAATGACAAGATTGGTCAATTTCGGTAAGATAGAAATCCGATATCAATACAATGAGATGTGCCCATATGGTGCAAACCATAAGGTGATGAATCAGTTTCGATATAAAGTCCAATGACATTCCAATAATATAATACTCTTTAAAACAATAAGGCCAATCAGAAAAGAAATGAATTCAAAGGTCAGTTGTATAATAATTGAGATCAATCCGGTAAGGCCAAGTAATAAAGAATAAACTTTCAAGGTCCAGTAAGAATGATATAGCTTTAATAAAATACTATAAACGATATGACCAAATGATAAGGAATTACATTCCAAAGGTCAACGATGACTTCACTTTACATCTGATCCGATAAGGCCAATCAATATAATCAGTGTAGTCGATCCGATAAGGCCAAACAATAAATCATAGACCTGCAAAGGTCAACAATAATGATATAGCTTCGGGAACGATATGACCAACAATAGAGAATTGTACTCCAAATGTCAATAGTGCTTTCACTTTACATCCTTATCCGATCCAATCCAATAAGGCCAAATCAATAGGGAGCAACACTCCAAGGCCACAATATTTTTTCTTTCTTT
>LTAE01007686.1:0-13123 GCA_001647135.1 Pontederia paniculata | reverse complement strand
TTACTTGCCCAAACACACTCAGGTTCTGAATAACACTTAAGAGCTACTTCAACTCCTTTGTTCATATATTTCTTTTTCAACTTTTCTTTCACATACTCCATATTCTTTTAATTTTTTTTAAAGCTCCATAAATACTTGAGTCTTCAATAAAAATGCTATAATTATCCACTTATGTACAATAAAAGCTGGAAGAGAGTTGTGGTCTACAAAGTTAACACTCTATTTTTCAAAAATTCTTAATTCTAGTGCATACATGTGGTTTGCATTCAAAATAAGATACTCGAATTTCATAGATCATACTAGTTAGCTCTAAAATATAAGCTTGAGTAAAATAAAAAAAAAATTAAGCTAGGGTAACACAAATTTTTTTGGATTTTTCAATTTTTTTTGTACTAACTAAATATGTATATATATAACTAAACTAAGTGGACTCAAACCAAATGCATCAAATGCAAACTCTCCCAAGCTTGGACTAGACACTGTCCTCAGTGTTCAAGCCTTCACCGAGGGAAGATGAGACAACAATGCAAACTACATAATGCAACTAAAAGTATAGGAAAATACAACCTGATGACTCCATGGTAGTGGCGGCGTGATGGTGGAGAGAAAAAATCTCCATAATGCTCCTGGCTAGTGTAGTAATCGCACATGCACTTGATCATCTCATATATATTGTCATGGCATGTTCGAGTCTCAATCAGCATATCAGCCATCTGGTAGGCTCTCATCTCCATCCTCATATGAGCCTGTCTTTTTTTTTTTCAAAAGATTCTAAAACTAATCAAAAACCATTAAAGCCTTAAGATTCCAAAGACAAGAATTCAAAATACTCCTAGACCATGATTCAGAAAACCTTTAAAGATACCAACAGTTAATGTTTTAAGACTCGTGGAACAAAATTTAGAAGAACACTAAAAAAATTCAGAAAATAATACTTTAAAACTCTTACCAGAATGAAGAACATTAGAACTAGACTCTTCGACTCATGAACCATAATGAAATGCTAAAGACTCCAAAACACAAAACTCATAGACCAACATTTAGATAAATTCATGAATCCAAAAACTAAACTCATGGACCACAATTCAGAAGAATACTAAAAATTCAGAAAATAATACTTTAAAACTCTTATACCAGAATAAAGAATAACATTAAAACTAGACTTCGACAATATGCTAAAGACTCCAGAACATAAAACTCATAGATCAGTATTCAAATAAATTCATGACTCCAGAAACTAAACTCATGGACCAGAATGCAAACTAAAGCTACACTCTCTAGAAACTGATATTATATGACTCATAGACCAGGCGATGCTAAAAACAAAACTCCAAAAGACAACTCTAAGACACAGACATAGTTAAGCGAAAGTTTATGAATAAAGGATGCTAAGTTATAGTCTTTAGCTTGACTTTTTCCTTAGCCTTTCTCAAGTTGATTTGTTGTTAATCCCCTCCTTTGAGTTTTTCTCAGTATTGTTGGTGAAAGATCCTGACGCTCTTCCTGCAACGACATTGGCCAACTGGTCAATTTGGGTCTCAAAATTCTGAATGGAAGCATCTTGATTTGCAACTTTTGTCTCCATCCTTGACATGAACTTCGTCAGCAAATCTTCCATGTTGTTCTTTGGCTCAACATGAGGTTGTAAAAGATTATGCGCTTGAAAGTTGAAACTATTTCCTTGCCCCCATGCTAAATTAGGATGGTTCCTCCATCCAGGGTTGTAGTGGTTACTGAAAGGTTGTTGTTCTTGGGGAAAGAACCAGCTACAAAATTTGCATTCTCTATTTTATTCAAATCAACAAAATTATTTCCATGTGGGCAATTACTATAAGAATGGGGTTAGAATAGGGTTGATAGGAAATCAGAACCGTCCAAAAATTCCATCAAAAATATATTTATATACAAAATTCCGCAATCTGTCACGGCCCATGACAAAAATGCCACGGCCATGACCGAATGACACCATACTCAGGAGTGTGTCACAGCCCGTGACAAAAGAGTCACGGTCGTGACCGAACATTGGTGTTGGCTGCACATATGTCACGGCCCGTGACATACATGTCACGACCGTGACTGAAGAGTTGTCGTGGCTAATATTCTTCACAACCCGTGATCAGGGAATCACGACCGTGATAAGTAGGATCTGTCCGTCACGCCCTCGACCTGGTCGTGATCGAACCAAAATCTCAAGTTTTCACGTCCCGTGATATGGGAATCACGACCGTGACCGAAGAGGAAATCTTCATCAAGTAATGTCATGGCCCGTGACCCAAATGTCACGGCCGTGATCGAAGCTGGATTTCTTCATATGTGATTATCACGGCCCGTGACAGACATGTCACAGCCCGTGACAATACTCAATTTCACTTCCCTTTGTCATTTCCTATGGTCTTCCCTCCACCATGCAGCCATCAACCCCTGGACACATAGAAAATACATATTATGTAGATTCTAACTCATTGAATGAAATAAATGAATAAAAATAGCAAAAAAATGCATGATTATGACAATGAAATGCATGTGAATTATACTGATTATATAATGGGAAACATGAATAATTAGGTAATTATCATCAATGCATTGACAGTTCAAAAATTGATTCTATTTTTACAAGCATTCAAGTATGTGGTCCTCATACTTAATATAATATCAGAATTAGAAACTAAAGTCGGATTAGTAACACATAAAAAAGTTGAAATTAAAATATTTTCACATGAGATATAAAATTTTGTAACCCGACAAAAATGACAATCAAAATTCCCAATTTTCCTACTCCAAAACTTGATTAGTCACTATACCTCTCCGGCTCTCCCCTACATTCGCATAGTGCTAAAAGACACACAATGCACCCCCTAACTTAAGGGAAAAAATAAAAAATAAATCTCAACTTAGTTATTGTGTATGCATCATACATATGGACAGTACTTTTATTTTTTTTCTTCTTTATATCCCCTCTTTCTTTGAGTATTATAATATTCGTTTTTTAGTTCCTATCACATCTCCTAGTATAGCTCGATTTCTAGTTTAATTTATATCCAATAAATTATAATTATTTTCACATTTAATTGTAAATGATAACCTTGTAATTAACCCATCTCAATTTAAACTAGCACCATAAGTTTCATTAATTTTTTGTTACTTTTAAAGAAAATTATGAAAAAACCATTTATATGGTCATCTTATATTCTTACTCTTTCTATCATCCTCTCATTTTTATCATATAGTTCATTTCGATGTGGGTTGTAACACTCTAACCTCGTGGCCCATGAATGCGTAGATGATTTACAACGTAAGACTTGGGTGAGAAGGCGTGACTAGGAATGTCGCCCATGTGGAGCGACGCCAAGGCAGCACATTGATGAAAAAGGGCTGGCGCCTGGGCATGCGTCGATGTTTCTATGGGCGCGCCTGTGAAAACGGACCAAATCCTATGGGACTCAATCATGATGGTCTTGGACGGTTACAAACATCAAAACAGGGTGAAATCACAAGGCGCGCCTAGTGTGCAAGCAGGAAAATAGTAGGCAGTGCAGCAGCAGCGGAGCGGCAGTTGTCGGGCATGCATTGACGCGCGCCTAGGAAATCTATGCGCGTCGCTCTGCTGTCGGGCGTGCGTTGACGCACGCCTAGGAAATCCATGCGCGCGCCCGGGAAAACATTGATGTTTTCTTGGGCCACGGACTAGCAGACAGGACTGGTGCAGTGGCGGTTGCAGCATCAATTAGGGGGTTTTTAGGAAGTTATTATAAGTCAAAAGAGGTCTTTGACAACCTCTTAGACAGTTAGAATCGGGTAGTTACATGTATGGGTGGTTTCTATAACTACCTTGTAGGCTTATATATATGTGATGCAAATTCATTGATGTTAAGCCAGGAAAACTCTAGGATTTTGAGAGCATTACAGGCTAGAGATTGTTCTAAGGCTGGTTTATGTCTTGGTTGTAGTTGTAACTATCTTATTGCAGTGAAATAACTTCCTTTCCCCATCACTTTTGTTAATTTCCGCATTTGTCATAGAAGGAACGTTTTTGGGCAAAACATTGATGTTTTGGACAGAAACATCGATGTTTTGGGCAGTTTTGTAGGCTTACTTAGTTTCTTGGTGTAAAGGACTAAGGCTGCACGCACTTAGGAAAATATAAGCGCGTGACATTTGTTATCAGAGCCCAGAATTCCTTCATGGCCGAATCAGGAGATGATGTCGGACAAATGTATGACCAAAAGGGGAAGAAGAAGGCAATGCACGAGTCGAGGACTGTGGGAAATGACACTTCCTTTGATGAGGTATTGCAAGGCATGGCGCACCAGGATTTGCTGGAATCCTAGTTGCAATGGAGGAGCGTTTGGAAGGTTATCGTGATCTTTCCAAAT
Source organism: Pontederia paniculata (assembly GCA_001647135.1). Classification (NCBI taxonomy): domain Eukaryota; kingdom Viridiplantae; phylum Streptophyta; class Magnoliopsida; order Commelinales; family Pontederiaceae; genus Pontederia; species Pontederia paniculata. The sequence goes on along the minus strand of LTAE01007686.1, from coordinate 8,750 downwards.
GCGTGAAATCTCTGGAGGAGAACAGTAATGCATTGCGGACCACCAACGAAATGTTGACTCGCATGGAGGCACAACACCGGAAGAGGATTCAACTGTTGGAAGCAAAAATCATAGTGCTAAAGGCACATGGTGGTGTGGGCGGCATTACTCAAAATATGAGAATGCCAAAGAAGTTTGTCGGGACAGAACTGAAAAAGTATGGAGGGGCACAAGTTGCCAAGGTATTTGATGAGTTCATGTGGAGACTTGAAACTAGATTCAAGGACATGAATGTGGTTGACGATGCCTCGAAAATTCAGATAGTGGTGCGCTATTTGGAGAAGGATGCTGCGTTGTGGTGGCGCCAACGCGAGGCTGAAACTCGAGTAGAATTTCGGATTGGAACTTGGGAAAAGTTCAAGGCTGAACTTAAGAAAGAGTTCTATCAGACTAATGCTTGGGCGTTAGCCATGAAAAGGTTGCGGGGGTTAAAAGAAGTTGGCGGAATCAACGAATACTGTTGAATCTAGGATCCCGAGAGTGTTTTGATGATAAAAAAATTGTGAGGAAACTTAGTTCGGACTGATAAACTTGTTGAACTGATTTCTTGCGTTAGCCATGAAAAGGTTGCGGGGGTTAAAAGAAGTTGGCGGAATCAACGAATACTGTTGAATCTAGGATCCCGAGAGTGTTTTGATGATAAAAAAATTGTGAGGAAACTTAGTTCGGACTGATAAACTTGTTGAACTGATTTCTGAAAGACAGGTTATTCATGATCAGAGAATGTTAGGTCGACCAAAGTTAAAGAACGAACGCCTATGCACATAGAAGACATATAAGAAGAATCCTATGTGTGCAATGGTCGTCCAAAGCATATGAAGTGGTCGACCAATGTGAAAGTCAGAGGTCTAAGAAGTGGAGTCAAAGACTGAACGAACGACTGAAGACAAGGCTAAATAAGAGAGGTCGCCCGACGAAGAAAAGTGGGTGACCGACAGTTTCACACCTACAGTAATAAGGTTGAAGAGCGGGCGGTCAAATGAGAAGTGGACGCCCAGTGAGGAGACTTAGCCTAAGGAGATGTTTTGGCTAAGGGAAGGAGAGGTCGTCCATTGATGAAGAGAGGACGACAGAAGAACTGAGGAGAAGGCAATGGACGTCCAAAGGTTTCAGAGTGAAGATAATGGACGACCGGGAGATTGCCAAGGTTGGAGAGGACGTCCGGAGGCTCATGTATAGGAGCAGCGGACAACCAAAGCGGATGATAGAATGAAGATCGGTCGACCAAAGATGGAGTGCGGATGACCGATGGATATCAAATGAAAACAAAGGTCGTCCAAAGTACTTGGTGAGAAGACAAGTGGACGACCTAGGAGTTTGTCAGGTCTGAGGAGAGCTGAAGAGCGGACGACCGCAGAATGGGCGAACGATCGATGAGGAGATAGAGGTCGTCCACAGGCTGAAGAGACAAAGCTGCAGTCGACAGAGTATCTGACAGAAAAAGAGTGGACGTCCATGGAATCTGATGAGATGTCAAAGGACGTCCGAAGAATGTCAGAAGGAAGGAAGGACGTCCGAGGATCTTAGTGGAAGTGAGTGGGCGTCCAAAAAAGATTTGTCGACCGAAGATGAAGAGCGGGCGACCGAAGAATCTTGATAGGTATCTTCAACTCCAGGAGTGGACGTTCGAGGAGGATTGAGTGCAATCAGCGTACGACCAGAGATGTTGAAGATGGAGGTGCAAAGTCAAGTCGATCGACCGCAGGAGCAGTGGGTGATCGAAGGAGCTCGAAAGTGTCTTCAATTCCAGAAGTGGACATCCGAGGAGATTGTCGTGCAATCAGCAGACGACCAGAGCAGTTGAAGACGGTGGAACAAGGTCAAGATCGGTCGGCCACAGGATTGGTGGACGACTGAAGGAGCTTGGCAGATGGCTTCGCCCGAGAGTGGACGTCCGAGGTGATTAGGGTGCAATCAGCGGACGACCAGAGATGAGTGGAAGCTGGAGGAGGTCAAGATTGATCGACCGAAGATGAAGCACGAGCGACCGAAGGAGCTTGACCGAAGTCTTCAACCGAAGAGTGGACGTCTAAGAAGATTGATGTGCAATCAGCGGACAACCAGAGACGCATTGAAGATTTGGACTCAAGTCAAGATTGGTCAGCCAAAGGTTTGGCGGACGACTGAAGGAGNAAAAAATTAATACACCAATTCACCCCCCCTCTCCCTCTTAGTGCCATCTAGATCCTACAATTGGTATTAGAGCGTAGGTCACTCACAAATTTGTAACTATACACAAATCATATATAGATTTAACAATCTAGAGTGTAAATGGCATCGAATAGTTTTACCGTAGGAGAGGGACAATCTACTTCTAGACCACCTCTATTTAATGCATCTAACTTCTCTTATTGGAAGATTACATTGCAAGCTTATGTATGCTCCATGGACAGTGACATTTGGGATGTCATTGAAAATGATTTTAATATGCCTACTAAATTAGTAAATGGTATATATATTCCTCTTCCTAATAATGAACTAGATTCTGGTACTAAAAATTTAGTTAAGTTAGATTGAAAGGCTAGAAATGTTTTCTATTGTGTACTAGATCAAACTGAGTTTAATAGAATATCTACGTGTACTAGTGCAAATGAAATCTGGAACAAACTTGTAATTACACATGAAGAAACTGAAAAGGTTAAGGAGTCTAAACTAAATATTTTAAATCATCAGTATGATTCCTTTAAAATGAAATATGATGAATTTGTTAATAGTATGCTTATTCGTTTTAATGATATTATGAATGAGTTAGCCGCTTTCGGCAACCCAAAATGGCACATGAAGAGAACTGTGGTTGAGGGACAACAAGACTTGAACAAGCTGGAATTTGATGATCTCATAAGATCTTGCTGACCGATGAGATGACTCTTGAGGAAGAAAGAGAGGAGATCAGTTTAAGGAAGAAGGCTCTATCCTTGAAGGCAAAGAGAGTTGAGAGTAATGATGAAGATGAAGAATCTGATGAAAGTGATATAAATTTTAGTGAGGAAAAGCTATCCCCGTATGCAAAAAGATTCAGAAAGTTCATGAAGATCTCACGGAACAAAAGAGAATTACAGAAGAGGTGGCCAACTGATAAGTCATAGAGCAAGTGCTATGAGTGCAATAAGCCTGGACACTTTAGAACTGAATGCCCAACCTTGAACAAGAAGGGAAAGGAGAAAGGCCTCGCAAATTATAAGAAGAAGAAGGCACTCAAGGTCACTTGGTTTGACTCGAGTAGTGAGGATAGTGAAGCTGAAGGAAAAACTTCAGAGAAGGAGGAAGAAGCACTGCTATGCCTTATGGCAGATGATGAGGTATCTTCTTCTCACTCAAATGATAGTAGTAGCAATAATGATGAATGTGAAGAGCATATCATGTTCGATATGCACAAGAAATTTAATCTTTATGATCAGAAAATATTCTTTCTTGAAAAGAAAAAATGATAATCTGATTCAAGAAAACACTAACCTGAAAGAAAATATAGATAACTCTAAAAAACAAATTTTTTATCTGAATTGTCAAATAGTTGTGAAAAATGCTAACTTAAAAAAATATATTGAAACTATAAATTCTCTTAACTCAGAACTGTCTAATATTAAAAATAGTTTTGAAACATTTTCATATGGGGGAAAATGTTAGATGTAATGTTATCTCATCATAAGAGTCCCTTAAATAAGAAAGGGTTGGGTTTTGATTTCTTTAGGGATAATTCCTCTCAAACAACTACATTTGTAAAAGCCTCATACTTGTTTGATCCAAACCAGCCTAGCACCTATACCTGTGTAAACAAGGGCAAAAATGCTATGAATGCTAAACACTGGTAATGTTGAATCCAAAAATGATACAACTAAGCCAAAGCAAAAGAATTATGCATTCATTTATCATAGAAACACTAAACCTGCTCACATGTATACTACTAGAAATGGATATGTACATTCCGACTCTTACATGACTCCTGCTAATACAAGTATAAGCTCTGTTAAAACAAAGAGTCTGCTCAGTCACAAGAATACACAATTGCTGAAAATGGAAAAGAAATAGTGATTCTTATCATAATTATAGAAAAATACAGGCTAGGAATGTTACATGCTATGATTGTAACAAATTAGGACATTGTAATTTTAACTATAAAACTAAGAGACATACATTCTCCAAAGTTAGACAAATATAGGTTCCAAAAGGAACTCTTAGTACTAACCCCTCTGTATCCAAAGTATCTTGGGTACCAAAGACACTGTGTTGTTCCTGCAGGTTACTCACAGAAATCAACAAGGTGATACTTGGACAATGACGGCTCAAGACATATGATTAGAGATGAAGGAAGCATCTTGAACAGAATAAGGACACAAAGTGAAAGAATAACTTTTTGGATAATGACCAAGGGAAAAAATCTTGGTAAAAGTAACCCTAAAAAACTTGTAATGTAGTTATAAGAAATGTAGGGCTGATAGAAAACCTAAAAATTGGCTGATTAAGTTTCAGCTGATTATCATTGTTAGATTTAAACAAAACAAATGCTCAACATGTGAAGACACTAAAAAGTTTTGCACTCGGGATTTAGGCATAAAAAATGTGTATGTGTTTCTGATTTGATGATTTGCCTAATCACAAGTGCCTAAATGATATGCATGACAAATCTGAAACATGACATAGGAAACTAGATCATTTGAACTATAGAGACACGCATAGTTTAGTGAAACCTTAGTATGTTTATTGTTCCTGCAAATAGACTTCAGATTGAGCTGAATATGAAAATATTCAAGATCTGAAATGATCATGAAAATGATTCTTAAAACTCAAGGTTTGAAAAATTCTGTGAGAATTGGAATTTTCCATCAAACTCTCAACAACAAGAACTCCATAGGAAAATGGAGTAGCTAAGAGGAAGATTAAATCTAAATTGAAATGACTAGGACCTTGCTTACTTAGAACAAGCTGGCTAAATATTTCTGGACAAAAGCAATCAACACTTTCTGAGATGATTCAGAACAAAGTTTGATTCCTGTAGAAGAAAATCTGATTAGAATGATGTATAGTAAAAGACCAAACATCTTACTTTTTAGAGTAATTAGGTGCAACTGTTTTGACTTAAGAATGATTGAGCAAACTAAGAAAGATCTAGTGAATAGAGTGATGGCACATCTGCTCTAGGATACTCCAATCTCAGAAAAAGCTTATAGAGGGGAATCACAATCAATGAAATTGTCGAAATGGATGAGAGTTTCGAGTACCCGGATCACGTGTCTAATCCTTCAAAACAAGCTACTAGAGCTTTGCTCATATTCTCTTAAAAAGTTTTTTTTTGTTTCATCTAAAAGCACATTTGGGAATAATATCTTAGTTGTGCATATTCACGTGGATGGCATTATCTGTGGATCCACAGATTCCTAAAGATATAAAGAATTTGAGAAAGAGGAGGGTGTAGATTAAAAGTTATACTGAGGTATAATTGGAATTCCATACTTGATTGCCTCAAGATCAGATATGATATTTAGTAAGCCAAATCCAAGGATTCTCACTAGACTACAAAGCCCTTAAGAGGAGATAGGCTTAACATGCTTAAGAGAGAATTTGAAATGATGGACTTAGGATCTCGGTAAAACAACTTAACATTTTGGTTACTTACTTATGTGAGTATCACTGATTAATAAAGTTGTAAATTGAATGTGTTGCACAACACATACATAATGATATTTTTCTTTCGTTAGATATCTATCCTAAGTCGAGGTATGAAGGACTCTAAATAGGAAAGGATGAGATGACTAAGGTACTCAAGGTTCAGGATAACTTCGAACACCCACTATACATATCGGATGTCCGAAACACATTATTGATATCTAGTGATCTTGACCAGCGGGCGTCCACTAAAAGACTCCGGGCGTCCATAATAAATCATTAGATAAAATTCCCAAGTAGTGAATGCCCATTGATTAAAGGGCGCCCACTGAAAGACCTTGAACGTCCGTAATCAATCATCAACTCGTATATCTAAAGTATTAGACGCCCATTGATGACTTTGGGCGACCAATTTGAATCCCTATCTAGATTCGATCGATGAGTGTATAAACATAGGACGCCCTACGTTGGGAATGCCTAAAAATACTTAGAACAATGGACGTCCACTATTATACTCCGGACGACCGAAATTGCTTTATGATCTGACACTAGTGGAATCAAAGGTCGTCCATTGAATCATAGGACGACCACTGAGACCATAACTCAACCGACGCTCCCACTTCAGTCGACCCATCATTCATTTCGGGCGACCGATGCCGCGAACACTTTATATATATAGTGTGGGTCATACCCAGTCGTCATTATACTTGACAATTATTCAAGAGGACGACCGTTCGTATCCTCTGTGTTCTTCATCATCTTCCCTTTGAGCTCGTGTTCAAATCCTTCAAAGCCCCAAGGGATTAAAGGATCTCAAAACATCTTCAAACATGATTTTGAACATCTAGGTAAACCTAAAACTCAAACCTTATGTCGCGAAATTTCAATTTAAGCATTTTTTACTAGGGTTTATCAGTCTTACTACCCTAACAAAATATAATCTCATTATGGATGTGTTTCTTTCACAGAATCAAATCTTTTCATCCTCTCTTCACTATTATCTTCCTACTACTCTAGATTCATGTACTCTTATTTGTCCATTAGAGCCATGTGGCCTGTTAAGTAAATCACTAAGAGACGTAGACTTGTAAAAATGTCAGAAGTAACAAACCAAGTAGGAGAACCATTCTCTTCACACCACAAGAACCAATTGTAACAGTCGAAGCTCCTCTTAATGAAACCACAAATACAGACAATCCCACCTCAATTGAACCTACCTTTAGTTCATGATGGTATGTTAGTGAGAAAGCAAAGCCAATTTTTAATCTTTTATAATGAATAGAGAGTAGTCGAGCCATTTCATTCCATTGATTGGGAAAGCCTTCAGCTTCCTGGTCTGAAAGAGACTTTTGAGGGCAATGACTGGATCAAATTTCTTAATCTTGATAAGTCAGTTTACCCTAATATCGTCAAACTCTTCTAGGTCAATCTTACTTATAATGACACATTTGACGAAATCAAATCATATCTACATGGCAAACACCTCTCCATAACCGAGACCAAACTGAATAACATTCTTGGCACTCCGAGTTTCCCTCACATTAAACTTGCTCCAATGCATTGGTCTCACACCACATATACACAAAACCAAGCTGCACTGACTATGAGTGGAGGGCAAGTAGACACATTTGTTCAAGGGACCTTCCACAAGTATCTATCTCTTGTGATAAAAGTTGTTCATCAAATCATCACTCACATTATTCTCCCTAGGGTCAGTCACTATACATGAGTAAATCTCCTTGACTTAGCCATGTTAGCAAACCTTGTAAATCCTGAAGCCCCTAGAATTTCCTTAGGAAACCTTCTCATGTATCAGCTGATTAAAACTAAGGAGAAGGTACATTCTAAGTGGACCAAGGGTGTTAGGTTGTACTATGGAGACCTCATCACCCTCATAGCCTGCAAAATTACTAAGTTTAGATTTCTTGATAATGAAGAGATTCTTCTTCCCACCAAGAATGACAAGATCTCAACAGTGACCTTGACCAGAAAAGGACTCACAAAAGACACTCTCCAATTCACTAAAGCTCCATCTATCTCTGAGTATCAAGATCTATCCACACCTGCACCATCAACTTTTGAGAATCAAGACCCCTGCGCAACTACAACTCCTCTGCCACAACCTACTCAACCACCTAGAGACCTTCCCACTACAACTTCCATCTTTGCTTTCTTAGCTGCATGGCCACCAAGTAGAGAGGATTGGACCTCTATGTGCACCAAGGTACACATCATGTCAAACCAACTCAACACAATGTCTAGTCAACTGGGTCAAGCACTCGAGCTAATAAAGAAAGTTGCAGAAGAGCAGTTTGACAATGCTGAAGTCAATAAAGATCTTCAAGCTCATCATAGTCAAGCTCGACGACGGTGGGAGGTTATGCATAACTTCATGAGAGCTACTGGATATGAGCATGCTGAACATCTCCTTGATGACACCCTTTTTTTGATAATTACAAAGGGGGAGACTAGTGATGCATGCATTTTATAACATATTTTAGGGCCTGAATTAGACATGATTTTGAGTCATTTGGGCATCGCATGCATCTATTTTAGTCTTTATTTGTTCATATTATTTTGAGTTATGATTCTACTCTTGTTGGTAAATATTTTGCAAGAAATCAGCTGAAAAGGCTAAGGTCTGGAACCAACTCACAAAAGCGTGCATTCAAAACAAGGAAATAAATGTTCAAGTATTCGTTACGGGTCGTGATGAAGGTATAAAAGCAACAGTTCAGCCATCACGAGCCATTACACGCCATCACCATCTATCCAGCAGCCAGTGCAAGTTCAACTCAACTGTCACGGGCCGTTATGAAGTATACCAGGCCTTAATGAAGAAGGTCACGACCGCAACATTCATATCACGACCTATGTCGAAGCTCCAATTCAGAATTTCCAGATGTTACGGGTCATTACAAGAGTTATGGGCCGTTACCAAATAAGTAACGAGGCGTAAGATGTTGAATCTAGGATCCCGAGAATGTTTTGAATGATCACAAATTTGTAAGCGAACTCAGCCTGTACTAATGAACTTGTTTGAGCTGATTTCTGTAACAGGGTATATTCAAGTTCAGTACAACGGTCGACCTGAGCTAAAGGAATGGACG